>CM016563.1:23800187-23902138 GCA_003412495.2 Echium plantagineum | reverse complement strand
AAAGATCACCTAACTTTCATACAAATATTTTCGTAACCCAAATTTCATAAGCTTATGAGTTTGCAGCCAATGATGATAAAACTAAATTTGAATATTTTCATAAAAATAACTTTGGAGTCAAAATGAAAAATAGTCTTATAATTAATGGATCATTATTACCTATATAAATTGAACTAGAGCATGAACAATCTAGTTACATAAAAATGGATCATCATAACTCTAATCTTAATGAAATTTCCACTAATGATATTGAAGTAGTCGTTTCAAATGTTAATGATAGTTATAATGTTATCGACCTTAACATTAGTAATTTAAATGGGGAAAGTGAAGAAGACGTAGAAAGCGAAGAAGACGTAGAAGTTAATGGACTAGCCGGAGGAGTTCCTCAAAATCAATTTACATCAAGTAAGTTGATTGTATTTATGTAGTTAAATTGAGTCTAATTTTTATTGTATTTTGTGAATAAAAGAGTACAAAATGAATAAATAATAACCTCATCAACTAAACACATTTGGATACTATGTTTGATTCGTAATGATCGATCATTAGGATAAATTTATCATAATAAGAACATTATCCACAAAAAGTGAAACTGGAAGCTATAATTCTAAGTGTGACATTATATTTACCCACGTGTATCTATTCATCACTATCAAATTTAACTTATATATTTATAAGAAGGTCTTCTTCGTCGTCATACAAATGTCGTTAAACCGTACTCGAATGAAGATAATAAAAGATCACGACTACAATTTTGTATGTTTATGATTGATCAGAGCAACTTGATTCAGGAGCCAAAATTTATTGGCATGTTCAATTTTGTACACATAGATGAAAAATGGTTCTACATGTCTAAAAAATCCGAAAAATATTATTTACTCCTAAACGAGGAAGAACTATTAAGAACTTGTCTAAGCAAGAACTATATTTGCAAGGCTATGTTTTTTGTTGCAATGGCTCGTCCTAGGTTTGATACTAATAGAAATGAGATATTTTTCGGTAAAATTAGAGTATTTCCATTTGTGAAAATGGTACAAGCTCAACAACGAAGTAGAAATAGAGATGCTGGAATATTATAGATGAAACCTATTACATCAGTGACAAGAGATATAATACGTGCTTGCTTAATTGAAGAAGTTATTTCAGCGATTAAGAATGTGTGACCACAAGAAAGTCAAAATGAAATCATTTATATCCAACAAGACAACGCCGGTACACATATTGAACCAAATGATCCGGAGTTTCATATGGCTACTTCAAATTACATAGTTTAGAAATCACAAAAATCTATTTTAATTCTCGCTTTTTAAAAGTCGTCAACATCGCATCGAGCTAAAAGCCTAAAAGAAAGAGAAAAACGGTGCAACTGTGCAAATCCAACCCCCACCCTATTAACACAATAATTAAAATTAAATCCTCTTACATATATTCTATCCCTCGGTGCTCAACCTCCCCCCTCCGGCAAGCCTCTCAAGGTACCCATTCGGCATTCACCCAAATCATAGGGACTTCTAAACAACGTTTCAATTTTCTTGTTATATAATATTATATTAATATTCCTTTAACGTTTTTATCTTGGATGGTCTTGAAAATTACCAAAAAGTAAAAAAAATAGACTAAAAAAGTTCGCTTTTTTATTTATTTGTTTCAAGTAATCTATATTTCGATTTCTGTTTATTGAAAACACGAAAAAAGAGGCAAAAAGAAAATAAAGTTTACCTTTTTTGATTTGTTTCGAGTGATTTATCTATTTTGATCTGGAATTGTATTGGAAAAGCACAAATAAAGTCAACAACTAAATAAATTTTTCGTTTTTATTTGTTTGGAGCTATTTATCTAATTTGTTTCTATATTAGTTACAAGATCTGTGTTTTCTTGAAACTCAATTTGGGCACAGATTAAGAATTATTTGGGTGGGTTTGTTGGTAGTTGTTTGGAATATTGTCATTTGTTGATTAGGGTTTTATCTGAGAGGTTTTGAATAATTGGGTGTTATATATATGGCTGCTGGAAGGTATGTGAATTATAGAGATAATGAACTGAATGATGGTAAAAGTAGTTTCGGGGTGAAGAGAGAAATTGGTTATAATAAGGATGCCCTGTTTGATCAAGCAAGGGATGATGATAGGGGGGGAATAGCCGATCGGGGTAGTGGAAGTGGTGTTGTTAGAGGCAGGATTAAGCAGAAGGATGTTAAAGAGAGGGGTGTCGGGTATAATAAGGAAGGCGTGTTTGATCGAGTTAGGAATGATGATAGTGGTAGAATAGTGAATCGCGGTAGTGCAAGTGGTGCTAGAGGTAGGATTAGGCAGAAGAACGTTACAGAGAGGGCAGTGGTCGTGAATGGTGGGCATAGATCAACTTCAAGGAGTGATTCAGGGACAAGTGGGTGGGGTGGTAGGCAGAGGAGAGGTGGAATTGTTGGTGGTTCTGTTGATAGAGAGCCTGGTGAATTATCGAGTGAGAGTGGTTCAGATTGTGGTATTGATTCCGATTCACGTGCTAAAGAAACTGAGATTATGAATGAGACAAAGAGGATTGAAAATCGGTCTCAAAATAGTGTATTAGAGAACAGAAAGAGGAAGTTTTCACCTATAATTTGGGACATGGATGATAAAGAATCAAGAAGTGGTCTGAAGAGTAGTAAGTCCCCTAATCTGGCCTCTCAACCTTCTCTGCCTCCTATGCCCAAATCTTGTCAAACACCTAATGTGGTCGTAGATATTGATGTATGTATATCTCCTAGTCCTAGTAAAATAAGCAAGATCAGGGTGGAAAAAGCTTTACCTGGAACTGCTGAACTTGGGAAGGATGTTGCTGTTGCAGTTAGCTCTCTCATTGAGAAAACTACTCTAGATGAGGAAGTAAAATTGGATGATAGTCATATGGCAGCAGACACTGTTGAAGATGAGGAATCTGTCCCCATGTTGAATATAAGGTCTTCTAGATGGGCCAATGACGCTGATTCTCCTGCAGATGAAGGCGAAATATATCGAGATGAGAACCCGAAGATAAAGAAGAGGAGATCCATACATGATTCAGTTGAAATTAAGGGACATAGGAACTCGGTGACCCCAAATGTCGAGGATGACATGCGAGAAGGATCCTTACGGAGGTCATCTGAGTCTGATGAGCTCAGAAGATATTCTGATAGGGGTAGTTACTCAACACAAGACACAGATGAAAGGAACATGGAAATAGATGAGGTTCATCATTATTCAGGTGGAAGTTCCAGTCATTCAGATGCAGAGTCAGAGGATGAGAGTGAATCTCGTGGTTTGCCAGAGCCTGATCTTCCCCCACTAAGGAATGTAAACATGCTCCAAGGTTGTAGGAGTGTTAATGAATTTGAGAGGCTAAATAAAATAGATGAAGGAACATATGGTGTTGTGTTCCGAGCTCAGGACAAGAAGACAGGTGAGGTTGTTGCTTTGAAGAAGGTGAAGATGGAGAAAGAAAGAGAGGGGTTTCCGTTGACTTCTTTGAGAGAAATAAATATACTCCTTTCATTTCATCACCCCTCAATTGTTGATGTGAAAGAAGTTGTTGTTGGAACAAGTCTTGATAGCATTTTCATGGTAATGGAGTACATGGAACACGATCTTAAGGGTTTAATGGAGACAATGAGGCAGCCCTTCAGTCAAAGTGAAGTTAAATGTCTGATGATTCAGCTTTTAGAGGGTACCAAGTATCTTCATGATAACTGGGTACTCCACCGTGATTTGAAGACATCCAATCTGCTTCTAAATAATCGTGGAGAGCTAAAAATATGTGATTTTGGGTTAGCTCGTCAGTATGGTAGCCCATTGAAACCATATACTCAGTTGGTTGTTACTTTGTGGTACAGGTAAGCTGAATCCGTTAACGTTTTCTTTGCAAGAAATTATTTTCCACTTGTTTCTCTTGCTCTTCATAGTTTGGTTGTAAGTTTTTTACTTGCGTGATCAATCTTTGACTGGGAAGATGTATGTGTGACAGGGCACCAGAGCTTCTCTTAGGAAGCAAACAATATTCGACAGCAATTGACATGTGGTCATTAGGGTGTATTATGGCCGAATTTTTAGCGAAGGAACCACTGTTCAATGGAAAAACAGAGATAGATCAAATTGATAAGGTAAATTCCTTGTTTATTCTTCCTCCAAGTTGAATATTTTCTGGAAGTTGCTCATCTTTTACTTTGTGACTAGGTGTTCCTTATCTTTTACTTTGTAACTGTAGATTTACAAAATTCTTGGTACTCCAAACGACACAATATGGCCTGGGTTCTCCAAACTCCCTGGAGTCAAGGTGAACTTTGTGAAGAACCAGTAAGTACCCTTTTCTTGTTTTTTTAATTTCTTCTTCCAGATAATCCTGAGATTTATGTTTTCTTATTTGCATACTGTTTTCCCAGGCTTCCAGCTTTGGGTGATCTGATATGGCTAAGTGTCCGCCTTTGGTGAATTTTTGAGTTCTACACAGACTATTGCATATTCCTATTAACCAGTGGCCATCTGTTTCAGGTATAGTTTACTTCGCAAGAAATTTCAACGAACTTCTTTCACTGGAGCACCGGTACTCTCAGATGCTGGATTTGACTTGCTTAACAAGCTATTAACTTATGACCCCGACAAGGTAAGTTTCCACTGCATGAAGTTCTTACCTAACTTAAGTTTTATCATATAGCTTCACCTGTGTAATGTCTGTAATTAATAATTTAAATTTGTATGATGCAGCGGATAACTGCTGAAGCTGCGCTCAATCATGAGTGGTTCCACGAAGTTCCTCTTCCCAAATCTAAAGAATTCATGCCTACTTTTCCTGCTCAACATGCGCAGGACAGGTATTTCTGATGCATGCTATTACTTGATGAATTCATATAATATTCATAAATATTTAATTTTCACTTGGGTTCTTAATTTTACAGGAGAACGCGAAGGGTGATGAAGAGTCCAGATCCGTTGGAAGAGCAACGTCTGAAGGAGTTGCAGCAAGGGAGTTTGGGGACTGGCGGTGTCTTTGGCTGAACAGGGTGACTAGTAGTTACCCATCTTCTCATTTGCCTGCACTATTTACAAATTAATGTGATTGAGGTGAGAGCACGCTTTGGAGGAAGTTAAAGAAATTGTTTGTAGGACTATCATTTGTGCTTTTTTATCAGGCACCCTTGATGATGTAGGAGGGAAAAAGATAGCTTCCTATGCATGGTAATAAGATGTGTTGCAGATTAGCTTCGACATTTTGCTGTGGTCGATATATTAAGAGAATCTGACACCGATTTGCATACCAAGGTGTGACATAGTGACCTTTTTTCTTCTTCTTCTTCTTCTATGGAACAGTTTCATTTGAAACTTGTATGTGTATTCATCAACTTAGTGTAACAGTTACCTTTATATTGGTACTAACTATAAGATTCAGTGTCTAGTTTTTTCTCAGTTCTTCCATTTTTAATTTTAACGCTGTCTTTGCAAGAGGTGGTGTAAAGCGGAATGGCCATTCTTAGCTTTTCAATTGATGAAGAATGACAGGTTTGCAACTGTAAGGTAATCAATATTAATGCATAAGCCCGTGAGACATCTGGAATGTGTTTCCATCTGTGGGTGTACTGTCTTACATGGCGTAGTGGATGTATGTTTGATTTAATCATCACTTGGCCTTGGTCTGTTCCTGACATATGGATGCGTTTTAATACTCCAGAACTTGAAAGATTCACTCTATCTTGCTTAGTCCTGCAAAATCTTGGATATTTTTGTACAAAAAAATGTTTCATTGCTACTTTCTCTATTTATGTCTGACAAGTAGTAACATATAAGGGAGTTAAGAGTGTGGACTGTATCACACATTGATTATACAAATAATAAACAATTAACAAAACTAATTGGCTGCTCAGCCTTTGGCTTTAGTAAGAAAAGAACAAACACGTCTCACTTCAATGCCTTAGTATCTAACTTGTGGTACATGATCGACTGTAGTGGGATTGGGGTACCTCATTGGCTTTATAGAAACATGTGAGCGTAATGTGTTTGATTTTTGTTTTAACGTTTGGTGAGGCCTGACTTGAATTGGGGAAAAAGAAAATCAAATAGAATTGAAAAAGAAGTATAAATGATACTTAAAACTTTAAAGACTATGAGGATACCACATTTCAGTTTATGTCGTACACATGTGCTACATGCTGCATTGGAAGTTGCCAGTTCACTTCAATTTTGTAGACTGCTCTTAGGTCTATTGCCTGACCATTTGTTACTTATATCTCAAAATATATTTTTCTTTTTTGCGAATTAACTTTTAATTAAATTGCATTGATGATATGGTGCCATCACTGCCCTACATGGTCCACCCTTGCCATAAGCGTTTTGCTGGATTTCGCTGCTCATTGAATAACATGCAGCACCAACGTAAGCAGGTTGGGGAGGGTTTAAACCTACAAAGGCATATAGAATATTTTTGTCTCTCCAGGTATTCATACCAATAATTTACTGCTCCATGAAGTTGTTTTTACTTCATAATTGTTATTTGCAGTTATGATGAGTACCTAAACTTTGGGGGTTGAACTTCCTTCTTGCCTCATGCTTGAATGTTAACTTTTAGCCCTCTCCTTTTTCTGAAGCAGTCTCTCTAAAATTAACTTTTAATGTGATTCTTTTCCCCCTCATGAATCCTTGAGGACATCTCCTGATTACTGCATCTTCGAGGAGGTGGAGCTTGTGAACCTTTCATTTCACTTTTCCGTCTTCTATGGTTACTGGTCAACCGCAGTTTTGCATTTGATCATTTGTGTGCTCGATCACAATTCTATGGTGTTTCTTCGTGCTTTTCTTTTCTTTTCATATTTTACCTACGGAAGGTGCCTCCTTGATGTTTGTGCTTTTGAAATTAAAGCAGAATCTGAATCTCCTAGCATATAGCATTGAAATTTGCAAAAACCAGCGCAAACAATGAGGGAACCTCTGGGGTTTCTTGTATCATATATTCATAGCCTAATTGTATAATCTTTCTTGCTGATAAGCATGATGGCTGGGTGGGTAGAGATGTTCAAATGTTGTGGAGAATTTTAGGTAATTACTCTGAATGTTTTGGTAGCACCTGTACGTTTCACTTAAAACTGTTCGAACACATAAATGTGAGAAGATTGATTATGAAGTAGCAGCAGGAAATTAACTATGCTGACTACGTGAAAATGACGGGGCATGAAAGGATGTCGAAGACTTCATAACTTACCACCATTAGAGCCAACGTCTAGTGAGATTGACAGATAACATCGTATGTGGGGACTGGAGACTGGTGAACGCTCTATAGAAGTAACATTGCAGGAGTCGAGGACTATCTCATATGTAAGTTCATTAAAAGTAGCTGGAGAATCATTGAACAGATGATGAGAACGATGACCATATAGTGAATATGTAAACCGAAGAAAGTTGTAATGACATTAGTTTTTCATGTTTGTCTGATTAAATTTGTGTAATCAATATAAACAAATTATGTTACATGATTTTCAGTTGAACTGCTCTACGAACAAAAGCACATTTTCGATGGCTAGATAGCTAGCAGCAGCTTCATTTTCAATCGATGAGGGAGATTCATATGCAGGGGAGATGAGAATAAATAAAAAATGAACTACGTAACTAAACCATGCCTTTTAAGTCTCCTTTTAACATAGAGCTCATGTAATCTACTAGTTTATCATAAGATGCTCAATTTGCTGCTTCAACGCGTCCACTTCATATCGAATAACTTCATTCATGCTTTACTGGAGCACAAGCAGCCCTTTCAGGAGTTCATGCAACCATATCCTCCATTTTTCCCTCGACTTCCATGAAAGTCCATCACCATTTGGAATCAGAAACTAAACTAAACACCACTAATCATCCCCCCTGGTTGAACTGTAGTTCATATCCGTGGCTGCTTCGATGAAAATACTGATGATAATCGTTTAGCCAAGCATTGGAAAAAGGTTCTTGTATTCTACTATGTGGAGCCGAAAACCATGGTCTTCCCGAGCACAAAGAGGACCAAAGATAGCTGTATGAAGAAGATTGTGTTGATAAGACCTCGATCAACTGTCCATCCAAATATAGTAATGCCCCCAGGATTGCTCTGCAGATATGTCACTGCACAGAAGATCAGCGGATTATCATGTATACCAAACTGATATTCCAGTGACAGCACAAATACAAAGTTTTGAGCATTTGTGTTCTAGTGACGTGATAAGAAGTTTAAACTCATAGTTGGAGATATTGGCACATCTAGTCAATGATGTATGTAATTCTAAGGAAATTGGAAGCAAAGTAGAAGACGTCCAGCTACACAAGGGTCGCATGATGATTGCATATTTGTGGGACAATGGGAGCAGCAGCAGTATCACAGAGAGACTATTTTGTATGCCAAGCAAAGAATGACTAATGCAACACCCTGGTCATTCTTATATTGGAATTGAACATCTAAGGTTAATATATTTCGATTTTTTGGAACGACATGTTTTTATTTTTTTGCGATGAAAGGGTGTTGCAGCAATTAAGGAGAGTTGAATCACTGGTGAAGCGAAACTATAGCAACTACAAAAGAGAAGACCCTAGAAAATGTAAATCCTGAGGTTATATCAGCAACAGTTCATGATACTTTCGGCCGCTACAATTCGTTACACAGCCTAGTTTATGCACCTTTTAACAGAATGAGCACATTAGAGATAAAATATCCATTCAGATACTCAGCAATGGGAACATACGTATAATAGGTAGACAAAAAAGGTGCATGTATAGACATGGAAAATACTCATTTCAATCACGAGATAATTGCTTACCAAGAGATTGTCTCTTGTGGTAGGAGGACAGATAGGATGCCAATTGTGTATTCCCAAACATTGGAGTGATATCCAGTGACTCCACATCGCTTTCGGAGTTATTTATGTAGTAGTCCTCCAAGTTTGGGATGCTGTTGGAGTTGGACACTCTCCCATGAGATGTATCACTAGAGCTGCACGTCAAATATGCATGCCATGTACTAGCTAATGAACCAATGCCCTGTGCTCTGTGTGATATTTTAGCAGCAGCATTTAAACAAAGAGTGATTCCCACCACTTGAACAATAGAGGAGACCTAGACAATCAGGAGGAAAGAAGAGAAAAGAAATTTTAAAACCAATAGAACATTGTTAATGAGGACAGGAGCCATGCATCGAATTATTCAACAAATATCTTAATCCCTACAAATCATTACGAATGAAGAGTTGGTTCGTTGCAGATCAATAGTAAAGCTTGCTTTATTCATGACATTTATTTGTTAGCCCTCTCTACTTTGTGAAGATTGCTATTGGGTTTTTTCTTGGGGGGGGGGGGGGGGGGGGGGGTGGAAACTATGATACAAACAACCCTCTATATATGATGCATGCAACTAAGATATTAACTTACAGCAAAATCCCCACTATTAATGAAAGTTATCAGCCCTCTATATCCGGTGGTCTGGAATAAAGTCATAAACTGGCTCACAGTCACAACGAAGAACTCCAAAAGGAGAAAGATTCGAAATCTGTGACTTATTTTTGACAGATAATGCCTTAATCTGACATGTTCTTGTATTAAAAGCATAGCATCAGATTCTCTTTCCAGTAGTTTCCCATAGTCCTCAAAGTGAATAATCTGTAAACTGCACACCAAGTGGAACACAATGCAGGCAGATAGGAAGACTGTAGTTACGTAAGTCCAGGAAACAAGAAAAGCTAATAATATTGCAACAGAGTGCCACGATGACTCATGATGCACATACAATACACGAATGACTTCACGCATAGTCTTTAGGATTAGACACGGCAATAGCCATAGTACTAGAAGGCGTATAGATTCCTGAAAAACAAAGAAATAAGCAAAAAAACACTTATTAATGCAAAATTTCCTTCAAATCTTACCAAAACAGCTCAATTAATAAGTCACACACAACTTAGTAAACCACTCGGTATGAAATTAGATAGATTGATCTTCAACGAGTGAAAGATACAAGGAAACTCTTTTCCTTGAAGTTGCATTTATAGAGGATAACATGCTAAAGGGAACAAACATAGAAAACAGTCAATGAAATGTTCCATCATATTGATTTCACCTATAGACACTTCTTCCATAGAGAATTCAAAGGTACTCCCCATCATATTGATTCCTTCCAATATCCAATAGAAAGAGAGACTCCATCTTAATAACAGCTACCACAAGGCGAAATCAATTATGCTCACACACCAACATTGTTCAAGAAACCAAATGGACCATTTGGTTACACATTTCGGCCAGTTTAATTACTAAGATCCACTCATGACTGCGAAACTTAAATTGTTAAATGGGTTCCCAGGTTCGAGGCCACTGCATGTTACTCACAATGGTGAGGTCCTAGTTCGAGCTATTACAATCACAATGAAGAGGTCCCAGTTTAAGACCGAAAAAGAACTATCAAACTTAAAAGTGTATGTTGGTCTCAGGTTCGAGGTCACCGGATGTTACTCCAGATGACAAGATCCTAGTCATTGCAATGACTGCTATTTTTCTATAGGAACAAAATAACCATTGAACTTAAAATAAAGTGCACACAGTGAGCATACTCAGATCAACAGATATAGAAAATAAATTTGATGAACTCACTTTAATTTTTGCAATATATTGATCACTAAACCTCTCCATATGGCCACTCCACCTATCAACAAACAGAAATTTCCTGATACCATACTTCCTCAAATTATGTGAAAGGCAAAGCAAAGAAGCAGCCCCAAGAAGAGCTTGAGAGCACACAATATCAATCTCAAAGCTCTTGATTTGAGCCTTTTCACACCCCTCACAACTAGACAACTCAAGCATCAACACTGGCACCACAACACCAATACACAAGAAAGCTAACCAAGATAGCAAAAAGCTCAAAACTTTGGATTGGTTGAAGCCAAGAAAAGATAGAAAAGACTCTAGCTTTAAAAGGGCTTTGTCTAAATGAGTATTTTCATCATATTCTTGATTTTGACTTTGAGGTTCTTCTTGTTTTTCATGATTTTCTTGGTCTTTGTTGATCAATGGGGTTGTTTGGGTTGCTGTTTCTACAACATGTATCTGTGTTTCAGCCATTGGTTTGGGGAGGGTGGGGTGGAGGGATGGTGGTGGTGGTGGTGGTGGGGGGGGGGGGGTGGTTGATCACAAACAAACTTAATGTTTGAGCTTGTGAAGCATAAAAAGGTCAAATCTTTGGCTTGACATGAACTTTATCAGATTCTTACACAATTCCAGTAGAAAGACAAATTTTGAATTTATTACAATTAAAAGTTAATGTAATAAATTTCCTATTTTTATAATTAAATTAGTAGATATGTTTAACAATATATTATTAATGAACTGCTAGAGGGTATCTGCTCTGCAAATCTTTACATTTGAGAAAATCCAAATTGGAAAGTGGGACACTACTAACATAATTGGAAAAACATAACATGTAAATCAACCAATGATTTGATTGTCAGAAAGGACAACTTATGATTTGGTTTGATAAGTTGAGTAGAAAGTTTTCGAGTGTAGAAACGTTATCAAATGGATGTGTAAAAAAGATTTATTTCTTTAAATTATGATGATAGATAAATGAAAGGTTTGCTTGGCATGAAATCTTGGCATTTAAGGTGACATTTCATTAGCATTACCAATTGATATTTTCATTTTTTTAATTAAAATATTGACGTTAGCCATTTTAATTATCATAATCGTTACAAAAAGCATTATTTCATATTGAATTTTTATGTTTGCATCAATCAAGTACAAAATTACTCATTGTGGCAACTTTTTCGTACATAATTTTTCAATCTGAACTGTTTTATGTAATTTAAATTTGTAATAAAAGTTGTATACTTCTTTCGTCAAAAAATAACAAAGGGGTAGCTGTTTTTATTAGGATAATTGTTAGGACTCGAATCTAGGACCTCCAATGTGAAAGTTGGGTCGATAACCACTAGACTACTAGTATTCATAAAAATTGAAGAATAACAAATTTACTTAAGTATGATTTTTATATGACTCTTGGGATATTGTTTATATGATTGTATTGTGAATAAATTTGAGATTCTTTACATGAGGAGTTAAGGTTTATATTAAATTAAAATGGATGGAGTATATAATATCAATACAATAAAAAATTAATTTTCAAGGGATACTTTATAGTCGTAAGCAAAGAGATGGAGTCAACATAAACAACAACTTTAAAGTTTCTTCTACATTTGGCTTTATTTCATGTGAAAAGTCACATGAGAAATTCAACACTTGAATGCAACTTTGAGTCATGTAGACACATCAACTCCCCTACCCTTACGTTTTAAAGATAGATTATTATTGTCTCTCTGTTTATTTGTGTGTTCTCACTCGAACTCCTAATATTTCCTTTCCAGGGTCGCCTTTTGTACTATTACCAAACTAAATTTTTGCTAAATTTTTATGATGTTATTCGAACATGATACTATAAATATTGTGACCTCAAATTATCTAAGGCTTAAAAGTTGAAGTTATCAACTGATTTAATTAGTTAAACTTTGTGCACATTCTTGGGTTTAAACATATGATATTAGTACAAGTCAGACATTGTGGATGTTTGTTACATTTCTAAGTCTCTCGAATACATTTCAATCTAAATGCCCTCAGAAACTGACTCTCCAGACTTCGTTCAGTGCGATAGCCTCTTCAAAGACATTGAGACGATGTTAATGTTAATGTTATAGTACTAAAACTGGTGGGGCGGGGTCGTAATCATAAAACTTTTGGTCTTTGAGAAAAATCTCCAAGGCTTCCCAGGAAGTCTTGTTGATGTGGATTTTGATAAAGGTCTTGGATCTGCATCAGGGGTTCTTATATTAACTTTATGAAGTCTTGTTGATGTGGATTTTGATAGAGGTCTTGGATCTGCATCAGGGGTTGTTATATTAATTTTATGTAGCACCTGGGGGCGGGTAGGTGGTGGTGGCGATGGTTCACATTGCCGTTCTTCTTTGAACAACATCAGAAGCTTTTGAGCTTTCTGTTTACCTCTGGTAGTCCCATTGACAGATATCAACACCAGAGATGGTATCACCCCTTCTTGCAGAACAATTTTTCTGCATTTCTCGCTGCCATTGCATAGCAAAAAAAGGCATGAAACTGCTTGCTCCTGCTGGACAGGTTCATCGGAGTCCAACACAGTTGCGAGTGCACTGATTATGCTAGGAGTCGCTGCAATCTTGTCTCGGGCTTCCCCAAACGAGGATAAGTTTTTAAGAACCGGCATACAGTTCTCCGTCCAACCATTGTGGCGCGGGCTAGAAATCAGGTCTCGGAGGGTGTTAATAATGCCAGCTGAAAGAAGGTGAGGTATTATGGCTGCTTGGGTGGAGAGATGGAAAAGAGCATGAATAGCATCAAGCTTGCACTGCGGCTGGTTTTCGCGTTGAAGGACCTGGACTAAAAACGGAACAGCTTCACTTGCTCCAATTGTAGGCTTCGCTTCTTCAAGACATGAAAGGTTCATATAAAGAGCTGCTACTGCTCCAACAGAACTCGAAGTGGACATCATACTCCCCAACACTGATAGCACTCCAGCTGACAGCATAAGTTCTTTGTTTCTGAAATGTAACTTTAATTAGATCTCAATTCATGAGCTTTATAGGAATGAGAGAGTAATTCACAGTAGATACTAAACGTAGGTAGTGTAACGCGCTATTTCTTTTTATTCCATTATATCGAAGAACTAGAGAATATAAAATCTTCGACTCCAGGTGACAACAATCTCTTCAACGTACCTATTATTATTTACTGCCAGGTTAAAGAGAGCCATGGCTCCAGTTTCCTGTGCTGTATGATTCTCATTTTTAACAGAAGAAGCCAGAAATTGTATTAATGGTTCGACAAAGCCATTTTCTCCCATGTAAACTCTAGCTTCCTCATCATCCTTTAATAAACACCTTATTTGTTCAACTACTTTACACTTTGACTTCAGGTCTTCATCTCTTTTCAAAACAGCCAAATAGTCCTCATATCTAACTAGTGAAGTTGCATCAGAATCCTCCTGTCTACATACTTCTTCTTCTCTTTCATTTTCCGTGACTTCCTCAGTGGTGTCATTTTCCTCCAAGGGAACAACCTTCCCACTGCTATTGCAGGACGTGGAACTCTCAGTCGATCTAGAGTTTTCAGAATCTCTTTCTGATAGTGCCAACCTCCAGTAGTTGAAGTCGAGAGACTCGGGTGGACCATCCGGAGCAGGCACCCCATTTTGCTCACACCAACTAGCTACCAGACCCTTTACAGAATAATTCGGGATCAAACAAAGATGAGAGAGTTGTTGTTGAGTCTTTGGACAAGTATCATGTCCATCACTGAACCATTTCTCTATGATTACTCTCTCATATGTATGGCCTGAAGCAATAATCACAGGATCGTACATTAGCTGCAGCGATATTAGACATCTTAACTCTTCAGGAGGCACATGAATCTGCCCTGACCTCTTAAAATTTGGTTTGAAATTGAAAGAGCTAATCTTTGAAAATTGCTTGTTGGTGTCGTAGATGTATACTCCCTCTGAAGAACCTAAAGTCATAGGGGAACAAGCCGTGGAACCCTCTGGATCATTGTCGTCAGAAATTTTCTTCTTGAAAGACTTCGAATATTGCCTCATGAGATGCAAAAGATATGCTACGACTGACTCTTTTCGAATGTCTTCTTCAGCTCGTGCTCTTTCTATAAGCTTCTTCAAGGCCCTTTTTTCGCCTAATGCTTCTCTTAAAGATGTAATAGAAAGCTTAGCAACAGCTTGATGGAAAGACTCGAGTTCATTGTCGTAGATAAAATTGCTGTCAAATTTTCTTCCCTGCTGGAGCAATGCGATTATCTCCTCGCCTACCTGCTTTTCCACTGGGTCAATGGAAAATTCTACATATTGAAGTTCCCTTAGAACTTCAGAAATCTGCAACAACCTAGGCAGATCTCAGCAAGTCGAATGTAACATTTTCAGACACTACCAATATGAGACGGAAAAATATATTAAGAAAATCTGTTATCCGTTTAGTACATCTATTAGACCACTAGAGAAAAGAAAGAGCAAAATGAACAAGAAAGAATGGCAGAAACATGCATCACTCAAACACATACAATACAGCAACAGATTTGATCGAGATATTAGGCTTGCGATTATCATGTTAAACCATCCATGGAATTGAGAATTGCTACATGATTCACATGTTACTAGCAACCTAATGATAAATGAAGATAATCGGTAACTTGCAATTATAAACTAGACCAATTAGGCAATGCTGCAAACATAGGTAAAATACAATCTCTGGTCATTTACACACACTAAACTTTGAAATACCAAAAGAGACTACAGTACCTGACGACGAATACTTTCTGGAACTATGTCTTCAACGCGCCTTAAACTGTCCACAAGGGCACATCTTGCTTTCTCGAATTTGAGAACAATAGAATCCCCTGTTATAGCCTGAGACGTTGTAAACATCAACAACCTAAAGAAGAAGCACCAAACAGCTCATAAATTCAAGATTTCGAGTACTCAAAACATGCATACCAAGTAAAGTTTGCTACATTCTGCACAATGTTGAAGAATGATCTTTGTCTCCTCAAGTGCTATATGCAAAGAGCATAATGCCTGAATACCAGAGATGGTTCTCGGTCTAGCTGCTTCCACGTCAGGAAATATCTCCAACACTTTCGCGTAGACAGCAGATGCAGTCTTGCACATCCCTCCATGTAACTGCACTAACAACCACATATTTCTGGTCATGTACCAAACAAATGTAACTTCAAGAACTTTAAGAGTAACAATGAGATCAGTCTGAACCAGGTGATACAAATGTCTCCCAAATCAGAATCAAGAAGAATACACATCATTTGACAGAAAGTTGTAAGTGATTAACTTCGACAAGATCAAACCAAATATTTTGCCATATAATGATCATTGTTGTAGTTTATTTCCATGTCATGCGGAGTCAAAGATCTTATGTTCTCTAGCTCTTTGATATTACGGAATAACTTAAAATTACTCTTCACACAACCTACACAGCTTATCTATTCTGAACTAGTACATATAATCATTTGCACACCCCTCTTGATTGAACGACCTCCTTGTTATTACAGGAACTATCCGACTTCCCTTATTAGCTGCTTAAGCAAAGACTCTTAAAAGACACCGAAATATAATGATGACATTGATGTTATCGTTTTAAACTTTAACAGATACTTCGGCAATGGATTATCATTAATCTCGAGAAAAAATTATATACTTTCATTTATGTATACCTTGGGCTCTCCAAGTGATTTTATAATCTCTTCAACCTCTGGAACATCCATGAGAAACAACCTCAACCAACGTGAAGAAATATCCCCACACCTCTATTTGACCTGATTATATCAGCAGTCAGCAAAACTATATATATAAGGCATTATAAATAAATCCAATCATTTCTTTATATATTTGCTTGTATAGATTTAAGAAAATGTAATACCATAATTTTTTTATTTGACATAATGATATTTAGAGAAGAAGAATAAAAAAACATGGAAATGAAACATACCAGACAAACTGAAAAACAACGACCAAGAATGCTTCATTCATTAAACAAAAAACAGCAACATGGCAATGATCAAAATCAAGAAAAGGGAAAATGTTAACAAGTTTGCAATAATTTAACAAGAATTAATTTAATTATTCAAAGAAGCTTGAATTGATGGAAAAATATGAAGCATAAATATTTGCATGGTTGATGTTTTGGTAGATTGAGAGATAAAAGGAAACAAATGAGCTTAATTATTGTCATTGGCTTGCGCCTATTTTGCATATGGTAATGGTGATCTCATTTATTTTCAATTACAAAGAGTGGTTATGACTTGAAATACTCAGTTTTAACATGACAAAAACTGGATTTCATTTAAAATTGTAATTTAATTTTGTTGTTGAGTAGATCGCTTAATAGGTTGGTGGTATCTATTCAAGCTTCTCACCACGAAGTCTTGAGTTCAAATTTTTGTTTGAGACAATTTATTACATATTTTACTTTAAGTTTTTATTAGTTAGTAATTTTTTTTTTTTTTTTTGTAAATTAGCTTTGAAAGTATGAGTACAATAGTATTACAAATAACGAATACATAAATTACTAACTAATAGAGAGTTAGAATGAAATATAAAACAATTGTTTCTAACGAGACTTGAACATATGACCTCCTACATGGAAGTTGGGTCAGATGCCACCAAACTATTGATGTCCGACATGAAAGTATGAGTACATTGGTAATTGTTGTGTTCGTTATTTGTAATACAATGCTCTCATTGCTTATTTAAAGGATTTTACTCTAACTGTGTATAAGTTAATGATTCTCGTGTTCGTTATTTGTAATATCATACTCTTACACATGTTTGGCGGCTCGGTTTGGACGGATTCAAACGTTTAAATTATTAATTATGCAATATAAAAATATATTTGTAACCTCACTAATTCGAAAAGACAATTAGTGAAACTTGTGAATATATTTTGTTTATAAATTTTGAAGAAAAAGGAAAAATGAATGGTTGAAGGAAAACAAAAAAGCCAAGCCGATTAGTGTATGATTTAAAGAGTCAAAACCAAAATTAAATCAAAACTTTGAAACCTATCATATTTGTTCAGTTTGAATTGGTTTGGGCGGTTCCGTGGTTTGACCGCACAACCCTACAAGACGAGATCGAGTAAGAGACAATATATTTGATAATACTAGTTTTGACTTGTTTTTTAAAATAGACACTAAAAAGATATTACCTCGATTTTAAAGCAGAAGACTTTTTTCGTTTTTCCTTGTCCAACTTTAATTATTAGCAATAACTAATTAATTACAATATAAAAAATCGTAAGAAGTTACTTTTATGAAAGTACTCTTCAATATAAATTTATCAATATTAATTTTATACTTTTGAACTAAAATATCAATAAGTAATAGCCGGTCGAAGTTGGAAACGCAAAAACAAAAATGTCCTACTACATAATGATATGGAGGGACATAACGATAAATTTTGAAAAATATAAACTTTAAAAGAATGGAGCACATTGTAATAATTTTCTTTAAACAAGTAACCATACAAAAGGTATTCGATTCAAAATCCACCAGACAAGAGTACAATTTCTTACTCGATATTAGAAACTAATGGTAAATACTTGACTTGATAAAGTGTCTATCCACTCAAAGTCGACTCGACTGGTCAACGTTGAATCAAGATCGGTAAGGGTCCGAATAGAAACAATATTAACCGACTTGTTTGGTCTCACTTTGATCAGGGTCGCCTACTCGCCTTCCCCCCCCCCCCCCCTCCCCTCCTTCTTCATCAACACTAATAAAACCAAAATCTCAATAAAAAAGAAAAAAACCAAAACCAAAATCTCAAATTAAACCTAGTCTTACTATTTACATTAGAGAAGCACAAATTTATCAAATTGTCCAATTTTGTAATCTGCTATTAATTTATCCAAGGTACTTATTTTTCCTAACTCCCAGCTAAATTAAACTTCGATTCTATTATTACATATTGTTGTAATTTGTATAGCTAATTTATTCTTAATTAATTGCATTTTACAGGTCTCTTTTGATATTTATCAAGATAGAATGGAGGTTAGCATATATACTGTATAATGAATTATTACTCGCAATGACAATTTAGCGATTCGAGTCTTTGTAATGACAAAGATGGAACTTTTGGATAGAAAAAATACTTCATAATATGTAATTAGCAAATAAGTTATAATTCTTTTATTCTACTTTAGGAATTTATTGTTTTTATGATTACCAGAAACAAGGATTTGGCGATATTAATCAGATGAAAGCTACATTAGAGCCTGAAGAAGCTTCGAGTGGGGGATTAGTTGTTCCTGGGAAGGATAGGGTTATGTTTAAACCTTCTGAGAGGAAATCACTTCTGGGTATGTGCCTAAATCCCAAAAAAGATTGTCTAGTTTGAGTTTTTGATAGTTGATTTTGTTTTTTAATTTTGAAATTAAGTGTTTTTATGTATATTGTGTAATAGTTGGTGAAAAATATACGAAGATAGTATTTTCATGTATGCCGTGTAATACATGGTGACAAATATTAGATAGTATTTAAGAGTGTGTGCCCACTGAAGTGATAATTTTGAGTCAAGACAAAGTTATGTGTGTCAATCGAGAGTATGTAATTTGGTAATAATTGTAAATGAAACTCGACTATGGTTTTGTTGTGAGGGAGCTTTTTGTTTTTGCACACCAACATGCCCCAGTGTCTTTGTGGCTACCGCCTTAGAGGGGTAAGGTGGGGGGGGGGGGGATAGCACACAAGCTTACCCCTGTGGTAAGGGAGGTTGTGTCCCAGCTGAGCAAAAAGTGAAGTGCAAATCTATTACTTCACAATCGATAAGAATCATAGGAAGTGTGATGAGCCATTTTGATTTATTCCATTATATCCAAGAGCCAGAGCATCGAAAATCTTTGACACCATAGGGCATGGAAACTGTGTTATTTTTGAGTTCTGGAGTAATAATTCTGATTCAAGACAAAGTTTTGTAAACCTATGTGATTCGGATTTTTTAAGGTTATCTATTGCAATTTGATTGGAATTGAGGTTTTTTTGTATTTATTTTACGTCCGATCCTTAAACTTTGAGCATGAATGCTTGGCTGAACAGGTTTAGATGTTCTTGCAAATGCGAAAAGACAAGGATCTAGTGGTGATGGTTCATTTAAAGTCCCACGCGAGAGAATTGCTTCAGTGGTTGCATCTTTAGATGAGGAGGAGGCAAGGTCTGGTTCATCGGGAATCGATGAAGTTAGCACTGAAGCTACTAGCACTGGGCGGAGCCATCCAAGTAGACGATACCGTGAATCTGTTGCTAGTGCTTCTGATCCTGGTAATGTGTTTCTTTTTAGCTATATAAAGTCCCTGACAGTGTAGACTTTAGACTGTCATAATATTGTGAAGGTATCCATGTTGAATGCTTAAAATGTTTTGTGCCAACAAATTATTTTGGATGTAACAATAACATACATGCACTCGTAGTCTAATTAATGATATGGAGTGTGTAGTTTTATTGTTGATTGATATTTGCAGTTTTATGGTGGTTTAATAATTTTTTAATGCAAATACAGGAAGTATTCTAACAGATGATACTCGGGTTGCAGAGGCCCTTCATGCACGTGGCTCGGATGAACGCAAGCAGGTCGGTTGATATTTTGTGTGATTCATAGGTTTAAGTGGGATATTTAAAGTTGAAGAATGCAAGATATGACTTTCTGATTTATTACAGAAAAATGTTAATGGCATTGACTTGTTATTTCCGTTTCCAGCTAGCAGCATTTTCTACAGAAATGCCTTTTATCTTGAACTGTATCCATTATGTATTTATAGTATTTTTAGACCAAAGTAATTATCACAATGGTGAACTAACTCTGATTATCACCTCGAAGGTGGATGAAAGGGCTTCACACAGATGATAATAAACTTGACTCTCGGTTGCTAGACAAACTAGTACACAGGTGCTATGTGATTAAGCCCATGAATTGAAACACACCGAAGAGGTGTTGATACTCTTCTAAACATAAGAATCAGAAAAAAAGAGCTTGACACAGAAATTTGAAATAAGTACCCAAGGAAGGCTTAAATACCTGCCTCTTGTATGTCAAGAGGATAATGCATATCTAACTTATATATGTATTTGTTATGTCTGATATATATGAGTACATCAACTTATATTTTTTGTTATTAATTGATTGAAGGAACTATCTACATCTGCCGGAAGTTCCCGTCTGAGAAGTCCTAGGTATGATGCTTCTGAGAGGAGTAGGAATAGGAGTAGGAGTAGAAACAGCTCCTTAGATGACCCGAGAAGTGAAAGGGAGACAAGAAGGAGATACAGTGAGGATCGAGAAGAGAGAAGGCATAGAGAGTCACCACGTGGTGATGAAAGAGAGTACAATGGGGAGTATGACAAAAGACGAAGTAGATATGGAAGTTCTGGGCGAACCCCTGGTATGTAACCTGTCTTAGTAACATTGTGTCATGAATTTCTCTAGGTTTCGATTACTCTGATTTCATTTTTAATATTGATTCTACGATCATTTTACATCTGCTATAATTCCCTTTTTTATTGAATTTTGATGCATGAGAATCATGGGTTTTTCTCTTTCTCATGCTTTACTTCATCATAGATATTTCTTCAACAGTAGTGGAGAATGTGAAAATTAATAAATATGAAACAACTACCAATGGTAATCATGCAGGGAGATCTGACTGGGACGATGGAAGATGGGAGTGGGAAGATACACCACGAGGAGAGAGTCACTCTTACACCAGTCGGCGTCAACAGCCTTCGCGATCCCCAATGTTCATAGGTGCTTCTCCAGATGCTCGACTTGTCTCCCCATGGTTGGGCGGACATTCTCCTCATCCATCTGGTATGTTGGGGTAGATCCATCTTTCACTTTGCATTATGCTACTCTTATCTTGATAATAACAATTTATATTTGAACTTTACATGATCGTTGTGGACTACAGGAGGTGCTTCTCCATGGGATAGTGTTGCTCCTTCTCCAACTCCAATCCGCGCATCTGGATCATCAGTTAGATCTGCAGGTTCTCGATATGGTGCTAGGTCCAGTTCGCAAGCATATTCTTCTAATGGGTCAGACTTAACTGAGGTATTTAAAGTTATCTTTACATGTATGTCCTGCATACAATAAGCAGTAGATCTGTCATAGTAATTCCAAGGTTAATTGCATTGCTTAATTAATCTTCTGTGCTCAACTCTGCCTATGAGAGTATCTTTTGTGCTTTTCATTGTTCAGTCTTTTCTGGTTTTCCATTGTAGGATGAACATAATGATGCATATCCCCCTAAGGATCACAATCAGGAGATCTCAGAAAATATGCGTATGGAGATGGAGTACAATTCAGATCGGGCCTGGTAACATTTCCTTGTACATATTTAAATGAGGGGAGGATGAGTGGACTTCGTTCTAAAATAATTATATATCAGAAATAAGTCCTAAAATGAGAGAACGATAAAGTAACTCTTTTAAATTATGGACTAGATGTGTCTTGCCAAATAATTTTAGTTATTTCTCCATAGTAACCTCAAGTTTATTGAGTGTTGCAGTAATATACATTCTTGTCATACTTATTGGTTACCTCGTGAATCACTGGTGTCTAATATTTTTTCTTCAGCACTCAAGATATGATTGTCATTGTGTAGGTATGATAGAGAAGAAGGAAACACTATGTTCGATGCTGATAGCTCCTCGTTTTTCTTCGGGGATGAGGCTGCTTTGCAAAAAAAGGAGGCTGAGCTAGCAAAAAAATTGGTAAGTATGATGTACTACAAAACTTTGTATCCTGTTTTTATGCAACCTTTATTAGACTATCAGATACTTTATTGCAAGTGCAGAATCTTTATAATGCCATGAAAATTTTAGATAATGTTTTTACGCAGACATTGCTTTTAGAATAAAATAAGGTGTGTTACTTAGATAATGTGTAGTCAGTTTACACTACATATATCGCGGTTTTAGCTTTTGAAGCAGATTTTACAAGCTTATGTCCAACCCTTGTGTGTCTTTCAAGAGCAGAGACATCAAACTATTGTTAAGTGGTATTTTCATCCATCTTCTTCCATCATAAGTATGAAATCGTAGGGATCAACATGTTGGTATGCTGAAACTGAATTCATATCATGCATGTAGGTATAGTTGATTACCCAGCTCACATATCATTGCTTGCCACCTTCTAGGTTGCTTACTCATGTCAACCTTACATTGTAATATTTACTTTTTTGAGAAAAGCATACTGCTGAGCTGGTTTTGTTACATGATGTTGATTATTTTGTTCCAATATCCATATATAATTAAGTTTACGATAGTCCACTTTTATACTTCATTCAATAAATACTTGTGACTAGGGGTGAGATCATTGTTCCCATTGAAGGATTACAAGGATTGATTGCAAAGTGCTGGCTGATTCATGCTATAGTAATTAATTTATGAGGGCAGATTGTTTCATGAGCTGTTCATAGCTTTGCACTGCCTTCAATTATTGCTTGGTTACCTGGTAGGTGGTATGGCCGTAGGAATTGGACACATGGATCAATTATTACTCCGTGTAAATAGATTGTTGATATACGTAGCACTCGTGTAGTCAGGAGTGATGCAAAATATAGATTGTCCGGCTGATAATCAATGATTTTCTTAAGATTATCAGATGAACAGAATTTTTGTTATTGAGCTTCAGCTCATCTAAATTACTCGGTTTATATGAAAGTTGTGTTATTTTCTTGATTTCTGCTCTTGTCTATAAATCAAATAAATAGGCACTGAATACTAAGGGAGGCAGTAAAAAATCTATAATTATCGTCAAAATAAAGACAAACAATAATATGTAGTAATTTGAAGTCTCATTTCTATGCACCTCAAATAATCTAAAGGTCCCTGAGTTATTGGCTTCTAAGTTTCCATTGGAGCACCTTTCTCTGGCAAACACTCCATTGAAGTCTCATTTCTATGCACCTCACCTACCTGCTTCGTACAAAAGTGTTGTTGTCCCACTGGGGAGGAACACTAGCCCTCGCATTTGTATGGCTGTATTTTATTACTTCGAGTTAAATAATGTGAATTTTTTTGATAGCTTGTTCTCTGTCTGCAGGTTCGGAAGGATGGAAGCAAAATGTCTCTGGCTCAGAGCAAAAAGTTATCTCAACTCACTGCAGATAATGCTCAGTGGGAGGACCGCCAACTCCTTAGGTCTGGTGCAGTTAGAAGTACTGAGGTCCAGACAGAGTTCGATGATGAAGACGAGAGGAAAGTTATTCTTCTAGTTCACGGTATTGGTTTTATCGTTATTTGCCATGAAGACGCAATGATTAAATCCTTGCGTGCAATTCAACCATTAATTTAATGCTTTCTCTAACTTCGTAGTATGATTTCATCGCAGATACTAAACCCCCGTTCTTGGATGGGAAGACTGTTTTCACTAGACAGGCTGACCCAATTATGCCCTTAAAAGATCCCACATCAGACATGGCTATAATATCACGAAAAGGATCCAACCTTGTTAGGGAAATTCGTGAAAAACAAAGCATGAACAAATCGAGACAAAAGTTTTGGGAGCTAGCGGGCTCAAAACTTGGTGATATCCTCGGGGTTGAAAAGTCGGCAGAACAGGTATCCATCCTGTCTAAGAATCTAGTTACTTTAGTATTTGATAGCCAACAGATTAGCAGCATAACCTTTTCAGCTGTATGATTTTAGATTGATGCGGATACCGCTGTGGTAGGAGAAGAAGGTGAAGTTGACTTCAAAAATGATGCCAAATTTTCTCAACATTTGAAAAAGGGGGAAGCAGTAAGTGACTTCGCGAAGTCAAAGACATTAGCCCAACAACGACAGTATCTACCTATTTTCTCCGTGCGTGAGGAATTACTGCAGGTTGATTATTTTCCATCTCCTTTCAGCCAATTTTTTTTATTTCTACACTCTCTTCAGATTGAAAGATTTTCTATGGAGGTTTTATCCCCCCTATTTGCAATACATCTTGGTTCTAGATGGTTCTGGTCACTTGAAAAACATGGTTTGAGTGCTCTGGTTGAATACCACCCTTTCATTTTATGGAACACAAATAAACAATGTTCTTCTAGTGCATTTCTTGGGTGATTTAGATTAAATTTGTACTGCGTTCTGTGGCTGCTTAAACTGTTATATAGTACTTGTAGATCCTAATAAAAATAGCAGTACAGGTTTTCTGTTAATTGCTGTACCAGCTTCTTCAAAATTGTCCCTGTTAGCCCATCTTTCTCTTGCCAATCTGCACAATAGAAAATAAAGTAGAAGGGTACATGTTTTTATCACATTGATTCAAATTATATCTCCATGGAATAGGTTGTTCGTGAAAATCAAGTTGTTGTGGTTGTCGGAGAAACTGGTTCAGGGAAGACCACACAACTTACACAGGTATGTTTGTAATGCTTTTCCCCTAGTGGTGTGGTGGTTATGATATCAGATAGTGACGTGTGGGTGTTGTCGACCGTTAACAGTATCTGCATGAAGATGGTTATACACTCAATGGCATTGTTGGCTGTACACAACCAAGGCGTGTAGCTGCAATGAGTGTTGCCAAAAGAGTCAGCGAGGAGATGGAAACTGAGCTTGGTGATAAAGTTGGGTATGCTATCCGGTTTGAAGATGTAACGGGGAAAAACACTGTAATTAAGGTAATTCTGTTCATCAGTCTACTAAACTATCTGTTTCATGTCATGTTTTGTAGTACTGTCTTTCTGATGAAGAATTGTTCTCTACTGTTATTTCTGCTTATAAGAAATGTTACTAATAGATGTGCTATAAGAATATGAGAATTTGTATTTTTTAGTATTTGATATGCTTTAGTACAGTGGAGACTGCTCAAGGTGACTTATTTGATCTCAAATGTGTAATTCTTCCACCAACCACTACTATCAAATCCTTTTGTGAGACTGTCTTACCATTTATTGACTAATTCCTTGCAGTACATGACTGATGGTGTGCTTTTAAGAGAGACATTGAAGGATTCTGATCTTGAAAAGTATCGGTACGAACTTCTATTCTTAGTTCTTTCTCTCTTATCTTTCATGTGTTGACTATATTATGCCGTTTAGGATCATTACATTGCACTTTGCTACTCATGAAACTGATGTTCCTTATCTTGCTGGTGTAGTATTGTTGTAATGGACGAGGCACACGAGAGGTCTCTAAATACTGATGTTCTGTTTGGAATCCTTAAGAAGGTTGTGGCTCGGCGTCGTGATTTTAAGCTTATTGTGACGTCTGCGACTCTTAATGCTGAGAAATTCTCACATTTCTTTGGCAGGCAAGTGTTATTCAGCACATTTATTTCCTGTTGTTTTCTTCTTTTATCTTCCTCATTAGTTAGTGTCCAACTGCAGTGTCCCTATATTTCACATCCCTGGAAGAACATTCCCTGTTCAAACCTTGTACAGTAAGTCACCTTGCGAAGATTATGTAGAAGCCGCTGTTAAGCAGGCGATGACCATCCATATCACAAGTGCACCAGGCGACATACTTATCTTTATGACTGGTCAGGATGAGATTGAGGCAACTTGTTTTGCCCTTTCTGAACGTATGGAACAGCTTGTGGCTTCGGCTAATAAATCAGTACCGAAGCTCCTAATTCTCCCAATCTACTCCCAGCTGCCAGCAGACTTGCAAGCCAAAATATTTCAGAAGGCTGAAGAGGGTGCACGAAAATGTATAGTTGCTACGAACATTGCTGAGACATCTTTAACAGTTGATGGAATTTTTTATGTTATCGACACTGGATATGGTAAGATGAAGGTCTATAACCCACGTATGGGTATGGATGCTCTGCAAGTTTTTCCCGTTAGTCGTGCTGCTGCTGACCAGCGTGCTGGACGAGCTGGTAGAACTGGGCCTGGTACCTGTTATCGGCTTTACACTGAGAATGCGTACTTGGATGAAATGTTACCCAGTCCTGTGCCTGAAATTCAGAGAACAAACTTGGGTAATGTAGTTCTGCTACTGAAGTCTCTCAAAATTGAGAATCTGCTGGATTTTGATTTCATGGATCCGCCGCCCCAAGATAATATTTTAAATTCAATGTATCAGTTATGGGTATTGGGAGCACTCAACAATGTAGGTAATCTAACCGATATTGGGTGGAAAATGGTAGAGTTTCCTCTGGATCCTCCTCTTGCTAAAATGTTGTTGATGGGTGCACAGCTAGAGTGTCTTAACGAGGTTTTGACAGTTGTGTCAATGCTCTCTGTCCCCTCTGTTTTCTTTAGACCCAAGGACAGGGAGGAGGAGAGTGATGCTGCAAGGGAGAAGTTTTTTGTGCCCGAATCAGATCACCTCACTCTTCTTAATGTCTATCAGCAATGGAAAGCTAATCAGTATAGGGGTGATTGGTGTAATGATCATTTCTTGCAAGTTAAGGGTCTGCGCAAAGCGAGAGAAGTGAGATCCCAGCTGTTAGACATATTGAAGACACTGGACTTTCCACTTACCTCTTGTGGTCCAGATTGGGACATTGTCAGAAAAGCAATTTGTTCAGCATATTTTCACAATTCAGCAAGACTCAAAGGAATCGGTGAATACGTCAACTGCAGAAGCGGGATGCCATGCCACTTGCATCCTAGCAGTGCACTATATGGTTTGGGCTACACCCCTGATTATGTCGTCTATCACGAGTTACTTCTAACCACGAAGGAGTATATGCAGTGCGTGACATCAGTTGAACCACATTGGATGGCGGAACTAGGTCCAATGTTTTTCTCAGTGAAGGATTCAGATACCTCTATGCAAGAGCACAGGAAGAAGCAGAAGCAAGAGAAGACAGCAATGGAGCAAGAAATGGAGAAGTTGAGGGAGGTTCAAAGTGAGGCAGAAAAGCAACAAACGGAGAGAGACAGAAAGAAGAGAGCCAAGAAGCAGCAACAAGTTTCAATGCCTGGGTTGAAGAAAGGTTCTTCTACCTATCTCAGGCCTAAGAGGCTTGGTCTATAGACTGTCCCGATCTGTCGAATCGTTCATGTTATCTACATCGTAGGTATTCTCAGTTCATATTGTATAATCAATGTTGCATTTGAAGTTAACATGAACTTTTCCTTGGTCACTGTACAATTCTTTATATTGCATGTAACATGCTGTATTGATTTTTCTTTTTTGAGTCAAGAGATGAACATGCTGATCTAAAGAAGAGAAAAAACTTACTCTATATGGAACTAGATTTTGATAATGTATTACTAAAGAAGGGATAAATGCACAAGAGTTCGAATCTTTTGTAATACTTATGTGCAATGTTCTTGCACTCCTATTACTTGCCTGTTTTTTCAAATTTCGAAACACCTTACTTCCGAGTATTGATTAACGGATCCATCTAAACAAAAACTAAATTTCAAATTAATCACATTGTTGAATTCATCATAAAAAACTGAATTATTTCATAGACTAAATGATCTAATTGATCATTTATTACGTAAAAACAAAAAATTATATTATCTGACTACTCATATTTGATATCATCATAATAACTAAAGTATCTACCAGATTAAATCGTTGATTTCATCAGCCATTATAACTCTGGGGCTCTGGGCACATGAACTGATTTGAGTTTTAAATCTTGATAAATTCGATTTTTTCAACTACAAAATGAGTACAACCTACTGGTCTACTGTAACCAAGGAGTATAAATGTATAATATAATTTCTTTAATTCCAATATAATATAAATCTGATACTCCAGCCTCTTCAAATCTTTGATCATCTGGTAATTCCCTGTTCTGATATAAATTGGAGATCTTCTGCTCGTAAAATGTGTATATAAACAAACACATGTATTTAAATGCATGCATAAATAGTATTTTATTATTATTATTATTATTATTATTATTATTATTATTATGACTTTGTGAAATTGTTGGATTTTTGAACTTGGATTGTTTGTTATAGCATAAAGATCGCAACTTTATTGGATTTTTAAACTTGGGTTGATTGTTATATGATAAGATCACAACTTTATTAATCTATTTTCGATTTTAAGATGGCGAAAAAAGAAAATGCTAAAGATGATATTTTCCTTTAGTGATTGTGTATATCTGGAAGGAGTTAATTGAAGTAGTTTGTAGTTTGGTTTGGGATTTGATTAGAAGATTAGTAACAATACATGATTTTTGATTGCCATGGAAGCATCCATGGCGGAAGGTTGTAGGTTGTGAGGATAAAAGTAGTATTTATTCAATGTGGCAATTCTGTATCGTCCTTAGTTGTTATTCTGGAGAATTACATTAGTTTCGATATTGGATCATATTATATATTGCTCGAAACAATACACAACCCACGAGTTTCATTCAGTGTCGAATCTTGAGAGGAAAGATTGTCCTTTTAATTAGGTCATTATATTGTTGCAATTGAGTTCTGATTTGTTGCACTTCTACGCAGTAAGAAAACATGGTTTTGGTTCCACAGTATCATGAATCGTTTGTATTTGTAAGAGGTATCTTGTAAAGGGAGTGCACAGAGTCATAGTTCAGAGTTCTGGAGTTGATATGTTAATATTGTTATGCTATGAAATTATGATATTTTTGGAATGTACATTAACTAGTTGACGGAAGTTAATCCGTGGTTTATGTGTTTGAATGTTGGTAGGCTTGAAGAAGTTACAACTAGCTTCGCTAAGGGAGAACCTTGATATGGTAAGAGTTTTTCAGTGTCTCATATATGCATTATTTATTGATTAAGTCATTTAAACTAGATAAGTCCTAACTCAACTTCTTGGATTTCAGTCTGCGCTCTTCAACTTCCATTCGTTCCTTACTGTTGTCCTGTTAGGAATTTGTGCGTGCACCTACTTAAAGATGCATTTTCCGGCATTTCTTGAACAAAAAACTGGGTAACTATTCGATCCTCCAATTGGCGGTCATTGGGACCTTTGCTCTGCTTTTCTTTTGCATGTAGCTTTCTTTTAAGTACTTTGTTCTTACCAATGTTACTACGTAATCTTAAAGTGAATACTTTCATACATGAAGTGATGCTTTGTAAGGTAATTGAGCATGAAGATAAGTGGATTACATTATTAATTTGCTTAAAAATACGTCGTTTTCTTAGAAGTGATCTAGATAACTTATCTGTTGCATGACGACTTACTCAAGAATAACAGGGAATTTCTTCTTTAATCCCATGATTTTCCTGAAATACTTTACTCAAGAATACTTTTTATTTCTATTGTTTTTATCAAGTCGGTAACATGTTACATGGTTTCCAGATTCCGAGGGTTCTTCTGGAAAGCTGCTAGAATAGGTATGTTCATTGAAAATTGTATTAACAATTTATCCGCACCTATACTGCTCTGATTCGAAGAATAGCTTCTACCATATTAGACGGTGTAGCATGTTTTATATATTTGATCGCCAGATCGATATACTATTGTCATTTATAATCTAGAAATAAGATGCTGCATATCCTATCAGAAGGCATCATAGTTGGAAAAGGTGCAACAAGGTCCCATGTCGAAGGCAATGGCGAGTGGTGAGACATCCCTGAATCTGTTCCCTTGCACCTTTTACAAAGGGTTCACTCACTATAGCAGTGAATCCCTTGGCTCGACGACTCATAACAACACTATGACCCTATGGTGCTCCTTTTGTCTTTGCTGCATTTGCAACTTATATTCACTTCAAATTTTTTGGACAAAAGCATTTTATTTTTCTTACGTATGATTCTCAGATTTACATGTGGAATCTTCTAAGATATCTACCTGTGACATTATTTGGAAATTAGAAAAATAATTTATTATCCAATGTACTTCTATAAAAAGTTACATATTAGCACAATAGCAGGGATGAATTCTAAGCAACTGTTTCAATCTTTCTTTAAAGAGTTGGTCAGCTAGTGAAGATTAAGAAATGTCACTATAACCCCCTCCCCCTCGCAATAATATCGCAGATATCTTCTTTGTTGTACTAAGGGGGTTATGCTAACTTCATTATTTCTAAAAACAGGTGAACGAATGAGCCCTTTCGTAGCAGCGGGATGCCTCTCGATGGGTGTTTCCATAATCTTCTTTTGATGAGCACATAGACTTTCATATGAATCCAAGCTTGTGTTTATATATCATAGAAATGATCAGTTTTGTGCAATTCCTTGATGGTTTGTACACCCTTGGCTAGTTTGTAAACCTCGTCGTCTCCTTCACCCAGGTTTATCTTACTCCTGTTCTGAGACTGTATGAGCACTAATAAGCTCTTACGGATAAATTGTATACATTTTTCTTTCAACAAAAGAGAAAGATGCTAACTTCTTATTTCATAATGTTCTTTATTGATTGCATATTCTACACAAAACATACAAAGCAAAACTGAAACATGAATTAGTATTAAATGGAAAGCAAACCAGTTGGTACATTGAAACCAACAGGAAGGCAGGTGATGACATACAATTGAACTTTATTCTTTAGCCTTCTGAACACTATGATCTTCTCCCCTTTCCATTCAAGAACTGCTACAATTATCTTCTTCATCAATTTTCTCCTCTTTCTTACGATTTCCACGGTAGCGGCCTCGTGATTGTTCCCTACATCTTCATCTGCAATGTGAAGAGGGTAGCTCCTCAAGAAAGCTCTTCTATTGCTATAGTCTTCGTAGCGAAAGCTTTTCGTTCTCCACTGAGTTCTCTCTACACCTTCTGAATCCATGTCCAGCACCACCTTGTGAAGCCAGCTTTAAGTTACTACTATTATAGTGGTGGTTGATAAATGACAAAAGAGTCAACAAGAGGGTGAACAATACTATGGAAATTGTTGTTAGTATATAATAATATTCATGTACTTTATGGTTAGATGTTATCAATGAATGGTTTAATAGATGCACCATCTAGTACGCCAAATTAGTAGCTCAATTATCATTGATTCTCCTAGTACTATATTCTTAAAGCGGCACAAACTTGTCCCAAAATAGTTGTCCATATTTAAACAACATTTCTAGGCTGGATGACTAATTGACTATGCATTACTATACCATTTGATTTTTTTATAAAACAAATTATTTAGGTTCAAACAAAAAATTACATAGAAATTAACATTTGTATGTATTTTTCGATAAATTTAAGTGTTTTGAACATCACTCTACTCCAAAAGATGAATTTGACTACTGGTAAGTGACATTCACTTATTATATAGGTTAATATGTAGTGCTGTGAATTACAAACAACAATACATATAGTCAGCTCAAGTATCAAAAACTTCTGCATTTTTTCCCTCATACAAACATAAACATTAAATACAAACCTCTGCATTTTTTTCGAGTAATCAAACCAATCGGCTCCTTACATAATAAACAAGGATTTTTCCTCAGTATCTAAATAATTTGATACAGCACATGTAAAGGGACATTAACAGAAACTACAAATTAAAGAAAAAAATTCTTCTGTTTTTCTATTTTAAAGTTTATATCACTGGATAAGAATTACAATTGATGGCTACTGCAAGGAATAAAAGCAACTATCAATTTAATAGGCATGTCTCAGTGTATCTTCGTACCTGTTTTAAGATCGAGAAAGTTTGACAGAAGCACTAAGAATATTGTCAGCTTCACCAATAGTCACGACAAGTACACGAGCCATCTTTGAAATGATGGAATCTTTTCGCATCTCTGATAATGAGTTCTCGACCAACCAATTTCGAGACAATTTTCATCGTATTATGGCAATCGACACAAATACGAAGATTCTTGATTATACGAATAGGGTACCGAGCTGGGCTTGTAAGGAGGCCTTGAGCAACCGCAAGTCTTTCACTATGTGCCATAAGAGCTTCTTCCTTACCTTCTTGGTCAATGTCATGAAGCACGAACTTGACTTCCGGAATATAACCAGCCTCTTTTAACTGCTGCTTCATCCCTCTAAGCAGGTCATACAATTCAGGCTGAGATTTATCCCCCGCTCTATATTCATGTACCCTGCTTCTACCCTCTCGCAAGCTCTGTCCAGATTTGTTTTTTTCCTTATCTTTTGCTGGGTCAGAAGGTTTCAGAGGTAGATAGCCTGCTTTTGACTGCTCATCCAAGCGAGAAGGATCAAGAACTTCAACAAGTTCAGCACAACGATCTCCCAATTCCAAATTTCCATGCATTCTGCATAGATTCATTAACACTTCCCAAACTTCAATACTGGGTTCTAGAGGCATTTTTTCGATGAACTCTAAAGCTTCATCAAGATTCCCTGCCGTTCCGAGCATGTCTACCACACTAATATAGTGATCCATGGAGGGAACTATGGAATAATCTCTTTTCATTGATTCAAAATGCAACAGCCCTTCAACTGTATCACCTAAGCTACCGCAAGCTGAGAAGATACCCAAAAACATTATCCCATCAGGTCTAAGTCCTGTTTCCTTGAATTGTGTGAACAATGCTACAGCCTCTTCTCCATGCCCATTCTTAGCAAGCCAAGAAATCATGGTATCCCAAGTTGTCAGATTGCGCATTGGCATATTATTAAAAGCTTCCAATGCATCGTCTAAGGAACCACAACTACAATACATCTCAAGTATCTTATTGTGGATTTTGACTTCAAGATGTACTCCAGATCTGAGAAGATGCTTGTGGATTGATTTTCCCTCTTCTAGAGCATTCTCCTCACCACATGCCTTGAACAAAAGCAGATACCGCGGCAAATCAACTGATATATGTTGTCCCTCTAATAGTGCTAAAACATCAACAACTTCCTTCAGTTTGCCCTCCTGATAAAATTTATCAAGCTCTTCTATAGTACCTTTTAGTTGATCCTCTGTAATAGATTCAGACACCTCATTAGGTTTCACACCACTTTCATACTGATTTGAGGTTTGTGGAAGAAAACCGGCATCATATTGGAGACTGCCACCTGTGATATGCTTATATTCTCCAACGTTTCCCTGATTACTTGAACGTCCACTGTTTCCATGGAAAGTTCCCATGTTTACAGCATTTTGATTACCTTGAGAAAATTGCACGGCTCCACCATTAACTGCATAATTGGCATGAGAGGTTTCGTGATTCGTTCCCACATGTTGAGTGTAGGGTTCCTCCCAGTTCCGATGGGGCCCATTACTTCCGTCAGAATAACCAACACCCCAACTATGTTGCACATTCCCTGAGTTCTGACCAGAATTATCAGCATTCCAATTGTGCTGCAAAGTTCTAGAGTTCTCACCATTATAACCAGCATTCCAACTCTGCTGTGAATTCACAGGCCTCACACCAGAATTCCCACTTTGCTGCAAATTTTCGAAGTCCCTACCAGAAGAGCCCGTATTCCAATTTTGCTGCAAATTCCCATGCTTTAGACCATAATGCTGAGATTCGTAGCTCCCACCATAATTACCCCCATCCCACCTCTGCTGAATATTACCTCCATAATGTTGACTCTGCTGAAACTGATCATTCGAGTTCTGACCATAAACTCTATCACCATTCGGTACACCCCTACTCAAGTTTATATTTTTCTGGTGAAGACCAACATGACCAGCAGACAATAATCCATTCTTACCATCCTGATACTCTACAAAATCATTTCGGTGACCATTTTCAACAAATCCAGGTTCCAAATTAAATTGTCCATATCGATTATCATGATTTTGACCATCAACCCTATCAATATTTTGCGCATGCCTACCCAAATCCCCATTTTTCTTGAAATTATAGGTACCCTTTTCACCACTTGATTCATCTATGCGATAAAAATCTGGTCTTTGAATAGCAGTGGAAAAAACTCTAAGCAAGTGAAATTTATCAACAAAAAGTGAAGAGGAGCTGGTTGGTCTACTGCATACCTTAGTCAAGGCTTTGAGGGAATGGAGGTTGAACTGAGTGGCTCTTCTTCCGTACATGGTCGACGCCGGAGGGGTGAAGAAAGGAGGTGGGCCGGCGAGGGGTTTAGGGTTAAACCCTTGAAATGTATTAAAACGAAAAAATTACTTTTGGGCTGCCTTGCCCTTAATATAATTAGAGTTCGAGATCATTTATTATATTTGTGTTCTATTATTTCGATATGATTATTAGTAGTACTTTTAAATTTTTACTAATTTTATATTTTTCATGTAAGATATTATGTTATATTTATTAAATTTCATGTAGAATTATATGCTTTTAAAAATTGTCGTAATCAAGTGAGTTGGTTCGGACAATTTGGTGGTTTGACCGCGGGTCTTTAATATTACTTTTTGCCTTTCTTTTATTTTACTCATATTTAAAGTTGATTTGATATATCGAAATGTTGAACTGGTTGTCGATCTTTTTTTTAAAGTTGATCACATTTTAATACTCTGATATATTGAAATATCTAACTGATTGTCGATAAGAAAATAATTTTTATTGTTTGAACTTTGAAGTATTTGGGCAGTTCTGAACTTTCTTGCCAATGTTTGGTGTAGGCCTTGTAGCTGCTAATGGAAATAATTATGTTCATGTGAAAAAGAGTAAGAGTTTTTTTTGTTAAATCCATTAATCACTCAAACTTAATAAATTCAATACTTATTTTATTAAATCTGTTTGTTAATGAAGTGTATTAAGGTCTGAATAAATTAGGCTTTTTATCCATTTTCCCCCTATATTGTCATTTAATTTACTATGCGGTCCCTGAACTACCAGTTCTTCTCAGCTTGCCCCCTACCCATCCCCAAACCCGATTGTTTCGGAAAAAATTTCTATGTGGCTCATTTTACCTACTACAAAGTGGGCTTCTCCAAAGCAATTGGTCCATTCTCTTGTGGGCTATCTATGCGAGAGATGGGTCCATATCATTGCCCTTTCTATTTTTTAAATCGTCATTCGTTCACACAAAATTATTTTAATAGGAGAGGATCAACAAATAAGCCCATTGTTTCCGAACCATTTGGACCTTAACCGCTTGGGATATTCACATGTATGACTTTTTGTGTCTGTAAGGTTCCATACATTGGCCCATTTTATGTGAATAGGGGCTTCCGATCTGAGCTGGTCTCATCCCTTCGAAAGAGTTCAATCCGACCGACGAACCATCAACATTATAGGATACTCTCGTCTTCTTTAGTATAACTTTTCCTTCCTTACTTTGGATGTACACTAACATTTATGAGTTTGTCTTTTTGTTGGCGGCAGCCAAGGCAACCCCGACCCCTTCAAGAAAGACCTTCGATCCAATTGTGTAAGCCCCTCAGCAAAGCTAGAGTCATTATCAAGAATGTGCCCGCCTCTATTTCTCCAGCTGCGATCTCTTCATATATTTCCCGACCCCTTCTGGTAGGGTCCGTAAACGTCCCCTAGACTAGTTGGTGCGTCAGAAGCCTTTGCTAAACCGTGCACGCATCAACCCATCTCCTCATATATTACCTTCTCTTCCCACTTTGCCTAATAAGTCAGATCCACAAACTCTTTCTCTTCGTGGAGGAGGAGTCCGTTGCGGGGACTAAGGTAAATTCTCCAACTCTTATGATTACGGATCCTCCCATTCCGGAGATCAAACACTCGCTCCTTTTTCTAAAGAGAGGGATTTAGGAGGCGAGGCAACATTAGCTTCATCTATTCCTTCTAATTCGGTTGTAGATGTCCCAACTTCATCATCATGCGTTGAGGAGTAGGAAAATAATGGTTTGAGGTACATTTGCCCCCTTATGAACTACTTCCGGCCAAGTTGCACATCAACCCCGAGTTCCACTAAGCCCTTCAAGATGCGGTTAGAGGGTTACACCCCATGTCGTCTAAGACAGACAGTGATTCCTTCGAGTCTCTTAATGTCACAGACCATTGCGGAGCTATCTTACAACACACCTTTGAAGGTCATTACTGGACTTAGTGTCAGAGGGTGATTACTGAATTGATATGAGTAAAAAAAATTTAATGCATGGTCAATAACATTTAATGTGTATTAATGTATAATGTAATTATATTAAACTATCTCTAAGGGGTTGTTGTATTTAATGCTGCAAAAATTTGCTGATATGTATTTATAGGAGTTTGTGAATTTTCATGGGATACCAAAAATGATCACCTCTGATCGGGACTTTAAATTCATGAGCCATTTTTGGAGAACACTTTGGAAGAAGCTTGGAATTAAGCTTCAGTTTAGCTCATCTCACCATCCTCAACCCGATGGTCAAACTGAAATTGTGAATAGAAGCTTGAAAAATATTTTGAGAAGTTTGGCTGAAAAATACATACGCCAATAGATGTTGTTTTACCTCAAGAGAATTGGTTATAATCGCTCCTCAAATCAAACCACTGGTCGAACTTCTTTTAAAGTATGGAAACAATCCAATTACTCTTGTACTTGGTGCCCCTTCCTATCACTCAGAGTTTTAGTGAAGATGGTCAAGAACATGGAGAATACATCAAAAACTTACATGAGCAAGTTCGACAAGAAATTCTCAAGTATAACGAAAAGTATCAGCAAAATGCTAGCATAGAAAGAAGAGAGTGTTTAATGAAGGTGATTTGGTTTGGATTTACTTGAGAGAGGAGCGTTTTTTGCGGGGTCGCCACGCGAAGATAAGCCTAGAGCTAGTGGCCCCTTTAAGATTATGAAGAAGATCGATGATAATGCTTACAAGATTGACTTGCCTGGTGATTATGGAGTTTCCTCAACCTTAATGTAGCAGATCTCTCTCCTTATATTTAAAAAGATCTTCCGTTTAATATCCATATATTTAGTACTCCTATATTAATGTATTTTTCAAAATTCAACTATATCCTAGATTTTTAATAAGATATTTGAATTTTTTTTCTTTATGTTTTTTGAATGTAATAATATGTTTTATATATGCTATCTTTTTGTGCATGAGCAATGAATAAATAAAATATTAATTCCACAGACATTGACCGTGCATCGATTTTACTAATTTTAATAGTTTATAACGAATACTTTATCATCAGAATTTTATATAAAAATTAATCTAAATGATATATATCATAAATATGATGAACAAATTTGCACAGGCTAGACTGTGTACGAACATCTAGTACGCGTTAATTGATAGAATGGTCCCAGTAAGTGGGGGTCTCGTGCACTTTGGTCCCGAAAGTGGCACCGTTGCAGAAATAGTCCCTAAAAGTGTATATATTGGTGCAATTTGGACCCCATTCCGTTAACTCCGTTATATTTAAGCGTGAATAGCAATTTTTGGGGCCAAAACGAAACTTGTTATAACTTAATACTCCTAGAGCATGAGGAAGTAGGTTTTAAAAAAATGAGAGTTTTTCCTGGGATAGGCAGTTAAAATTTGTATGTACTAAAATATAATACTCCTAAGTAGCATCCCTTAATAATGAAAAATCTTTATTTGGAAATGCTTTTTCCCCCTTTCAATATTCTTTAAATTAAAAATATAATTACCATTAGAACGTTGCATTGTTAATTAGCCATGAGGCCGGTATTGTTAGAATATTGAGTCACAATGAGAATTTAAATAATTGGATAAAGAAGTAAAGAATTTGTGAAAGAAGAGGGCCAAGAACAAAGTGAAAATAAATAGACTAAAGAGAATATATATGGGCTTAAAACTTTACTTCTTTATCTATTTGTAATAGTAATTCTTATCCAACATTTAAATTTACATGGATAAAAACTGTAGAGCTATATTCTCTTAATGCTTTAAGCTTCCCAAAATGGAAAAGAACGATGATGAATAATTGATCATCTTTGCTCACATTTGGAGCAAGGAAGCATACTTAGGCCTATATAAACTCCACCATTTCAACATCATAATGCACCAACTCAATGGCTCAAGCAAACCAACAACAAATGATGAACAACCTCAAGCGAAAACTTTCCTCAAATGTTCCTCAAAATGATTTCCAAAACAAGAAGGCCTTCGCCACTTCCTCGGATACATTGTCCTCCTCATCCCCTGCATTCGCTTTAATCGACCAGGCAAGTACATAACATGGATTTTCTTTTTAAATGTAATAATATGAATGAATAATCAAATAAGTTGATGTTATGTTAATGACGACGTACAGTTTCTGATGGAAGAGCAGTCGAAGGGGAGAGTCGATATCAGTAACCAACATTTAGAACATAAATGGTGGATACGTGAGCCTCTGCTACTCCAATTTCTTGAAATTGTAGCCAAGTTGTTCGAACACAAAGATGACCCCAATCCTATAGACTATGTTTTACTCGATATCGAGGTGCTGTGCATCGAAATCTTGGGACTACAGGGTGATACTAATCCTGAAAGTATTCACAATACAATTGTTACAAGTGCTCTACAGGTATATATTATACTTGCATGTACTTGATCATTCATGCATTTTCTTATATATAATCCAACATGGACGGATCTCGAGGATATTTAATAGTACATATATAAAAATGAATAGCTCAAATGATTAACGTGACTCGTATTTATCTTTGCAATAAAACTGTAGGTCTCAAAAGATGATGAGCTTCATGCTGATAAGGATGGAGTGGTGAAAGTGGAGCCAAAACCTAAAAAAGGAATAATTTCAGCAATGATTGAGTTTGCAGTTCTGATAGCAGTGAAAATACTGATACCTCCTGATTCTGATAATCCTGTGCTAGAAACTGGTTTTAAGCCAATTAGACATGAGACTACTCCCACCTCAGACCTCAAAGTCAAAGGCCATATTCCAGTAAGAATATTGCATGCATCTCTCTTTATATATTAAGCTACAAAAATGTGGACCCGGCCTAATCTCCCGGGTTTCTATCGAGATGTTTCCGCTTCGATTCTTTCTGCAAAAATTATTATTTCATACTTTGTTCAGATCATGTATTCGAACTACTTTATTAGTCACATCAACTATTACTTTGTTTGATACTTTGTTTCATAAAGAGAAATTATATCATATTGCAATTATTAGGATGCTATAGATTTAGGTGTTATAATTTGTACACATTCTAAATTATAAGAATTTATTAGTACTTATTATTAGTAAATGTCTCTTTCAGGCAAATCTCAATGGTATGATGGTTAGAAATGGACCTAATCCAGCCTTCGATCCGGTGGCGATGTACGCATGGTAGGTTATGTAATTATTTTTTTTACTATCTTCATTTCTTTTAGTTGTCGTCTTAGACTTTGGCACAATAATTAAAGATATCATATATTTTCCTTGTACACCATGTTTTTCATAAAATATGAAGCTATACGGTCACCTATGTACACAATAATGTTTTCCATCATTGTGAGGCTTTTAGTTTTCCTAAAGATCCCATATTATTCTCATGTGTATCTTTTTGTTCAATTATCAGTACAACTAGTTATCGAATTAGTTTCAGATAATAGGATGAAGTTATTATAGTTTGAGAAAACATGATCAAGTTGTTATAATTTAGTCCAATGTTATTATAATGTTATAAATTTTGTCTCAAATAATGATATAATTGTTGCACTTACACATCGTCTCTAATAAAGACATGTTATTTAATGTTCAAAATAAAAATGAATATATAATATTTCTCACTTTGAGAGCTCATACTACAATAGATAGGTTAGTACTAAACTAGTAAACTATCTATAATTAAATTGACAAATTAGCTAGCTAACTAATGATATAATAAGAATTTATCTCAAACATTGTTGCCATGTATTCATTGAAACTTGGAAGCTCAAACTTCATAGTTTATTAAGATATTGCCAAAAAATGAAAAAAGAAGGAGTATTATTGTGCTCGTTTTAGAAGATAAATATGAATCGTATAAAACCTAAAACACGATTTTTTATTATTTTTGCAGGATGGATGGCGACAGGTGTGCATCTAGCCTACAGAAAGTTTGATTTATGTTGATTATCTACAATTGCAACTCTTATTCCTCTAATAATAACTATTCCTTCTGCTTTTTATAATATTATTTTTCATTTTGAAAATTCTGATGATTATGAATTTTTCAACTTATATTTTTAAAATATCAACTTCTTATACTTTTGAAAATGTGTTAGACTAAAAATTTAGTTTTACACACACAAATATATATGCAGTATGTTTCATGGGATACGCTTCAAAGACGGAAAAGCAACATTTGTGTCCCGTTATGTCCAAACTTCACGTCTTAAACAAGAAAACTTCTTTGGACAAGCTCAGTTTCTTCAGGTATTCTATAATTTTGACATAATGGTACGTATTACCTAAAATGTACCAAAAGAAGAAGAAAATATAATTTAAATAGGTATAATTTACATTTTTTATGATTCATGAACCATTAATGAACGAAAAGTATAATGCACTGTAACTTTCCACCATTAAATGATAACATATAATATAGTCATATGAGATCTTGTTAGATTCGTCTCAATATAAATTTTTGAAATATCAACATTTTATATTTTTTTTGCATGTGGAACAAGAGATATTTACGTTTTAAATCGTGTTTTGTTGACCACAAAAAGTCAAATTGTGCTAATCATTTAGGGATGGAGTGAGTATTAATTATTATCAAATATATAGAATAAAACTGCATACATTAAAAAAATGGGTAAGAATGTCGGAATAACATAATTAGAAAACTAATTTAGTATTTAAAACCTTAATATTTTAGTGTTATACTTGAATTGCTAAAAATATTTATTACATACTGATTGCATATTAGTTTCTAATGTGCATAAAAATTTTGAGCTTCATCTTTTTTAGTTACTAATATATCATTTTATTTTGCATCTTGCAGTATGGAGATCTAGAAGGGAAATTTGGTCTATTGATGTCTTGTGTACAATTACTTCGAGCCAAACTTGAAGTACTGGATGTTTCATATGGGTGGTTAAATGGTACCTCAATAAAAAAATATCATCGAGGATTGAAAAAAAACAGAATTTTGGAATAAAACATACAATTAATTATATTTCGATTATAATATATGTATATATAAATATATACTAGTATATTAACTAAAATCAATTAGTCTAATAAGTGACTTGTTTTTCTCGTGTAGCTAACACTGGTCTCATATATCATGGTGGAAAGCTCATGGCACTTCAAGATTTTGACAAACCATGTAAGTAAATCAAGTAATGGACACTAACAATGTCTAGTTAATGTCATACTAAATATCAAATCTAAGAAAAATTGCACGAGAACATAATAATTTGAATATTTACTCTATTCAAAGATAATATAATAAAATCATGTTAAGTTATTGACTTGAGTTACATTTATTATTTTGCGTTGATTGTAGACGTACTTAACATTTCACAAACTGGAGATCTTGACACACTTGGAATCAACGATTATCACAAGCGTTTAGGACATAGTTTTCTACCACATCCAAAGAAGGATCCAATCACAGGTAAATGGAAAACTTTTTCTACAGATTGTAAATATATTTCATGTTTATTTTCAATATAATTATGTAATTTTTCATGAAAGTCGAACTCACTTGAAATTATTGGAAACAGGGGAAATGTTTATTGTAGGTGTATCTTATACACCACCATATGCAATATATAATCACGTGAGTAAAGAAGGTGTGATGAGCGAACCGGTGCGATTAAATACGGTTTCAGGGCCTTCATACATGCATGATTTGGGTATTACTGATAATTATGTCATATTCATGGACCTTCCTTATTGCTATGATCCAGAGGTATTTATAAATATAATTACATTTATTTAATTTTACTACTATTATATTTGAACTTCTCACTTAAATTATTAACTTTATAAATGGTAACTCATTGTTGTAGCACATGGCCAAGTATGATGACTGGGTTTACATGTTTAATATCGAAAAGAAACCTCGCTTTGGAGTTCTTCCTCGATATGCAACAACTGAAGAAAAAATCAAGTGGTTTGAGTTTGATGATTCCTTTTTCATATTTCATAATGGTAAGAAACATAATTTTATCATGTACTTTTTGCTGAATACCTTGACAATTTTAATGTATTTAATTGTTATTTTTTACCTTTACTTTTCATTATTTACATTTTAGGCCCAAATGCGGCTATTAAGTTATAAAAAGTTTTATTTTATCCCAAAAATTGCTATTCACGTTTAAATTTAATGGAGCTAACGGAATAGAGATCAAATTGCATAGGCACCATTTATGCTAGTACCACTTTCGGGGATCAAAGTATACCAGAATCCCACTTATTAGGACCATTTAAAAAATTAACTCATATATTGTGATATGCTTATTGGTAAAAATATTTGAATAGGAAATTCTTGGGAGGAAGATGATGACACTATTGTTTTGTTGAGTTGCGCAATGAAACCAGATGAACCACCCCCAAACTCATCATCAGGAGGCATAATGGGTTCTCGGTTTCCAAAAAAGACCAAGCTTTTCTTTAACCCTGCACATGTTTCAAATAAACGTAAAAGTCGTAATTTGACACCTCCACGTGCATACAATGGCCCTCGAGTCCAGGGCATGCGAACATTACTCGACTCCGCTGGAAATGGTGATGCCGATGATGAAGAAGATGTTCCATTAACATTACCTACATTGTAAGCCTATCTATATTTATTTTTAATTACACTAGACCTCATTTACAATTTTTATTCTCTTATAATTATCTTTTCATTATAGACACAAGTTTACTTTCAACATGAAAACGGGAGATGCCTGCCTAAAAGAATTATCTACCACAAAGTGTGATTATCCAAAGATCAACGAAAGCTACATGGGAAGGTAATCATCACTATTCTATTTTTAGCTACAATTTGTTTATAAAGTGAATTGCATAAATAGTCCTCAATAATGTTATTAAGTTGTAGTTTAGTCCCTAATAATGGTACCGTTGCAGTTTAGTCCTCGAAAGTGGCAAAAAGTTGTAGATTAGTCCCCACTTTAACTATTCCGTTAACTTTTAACACCAACACGCGATGAGAGGTTAAATTTGGGACGAAAAATATTTTTTTTTTTGGAAGACAACCTCATTTTTGGTGTTAGAAATTAATGAAGTTTTGCATTTCAGCTTCATAATGAATTTTCACGAGACACTAAAAATGAGTTTATGTATTAAAAATTCATTTTTTGGTCCAGATTTGACCTCTCATCGCGTATTATGGTTAAAAATTAACGGGATAGTTAACGTGGGGACTAATCTGCAACCTTTTGGCCACTTTCGGGGACCAAACTGCAACGATACCACTATTGGGATCAAATTGCAACTTAGTGACACAATCGGAAAATATTTGTGCAATTCGCTCTTTGCTTATACTTCTTTTTTTCTTTGCTTATACTTCTTATGTGATCATTTTATCATTTACTTCAAATGTAGGAAGTCACAATACTTGTACACAAACGAGTTCAATAAGCATTCCAAGATAACAGCAATAGTCAAGACTAATTTGAAATGGAATAACGAACTGAAGCTAGAACTTGGACATAAAAAGTTTGGGTCTGAGGTTGCCTTTGTCCCATTCCAACTTAATCCACCATCGCAATTGGCTGAAGATGATGGTTTCTTGACAACCTTCGTGCATGATGAGGCTATTAGGTATTTCTCTGCTTTATATACTACTACCTCCATCCATAAATGATTGTCACATTTTGACTTTTGATGGTCAACAAAACTCGATTTAAAACGTAAATATTTATTATTTTACATGAGAAAAAATTATAAAAAGTTGATATTTTAAAAATATATATTGAGACGAATCTAATAAGGTCTTACAAGACTATATTATTTCTTACCGTTGAATGAAAATTAATTGTCAAATTTTGTTATGTTTGACCAACAAAAGTCAAAATGTGACAATTTTTTAGGAACGGAGGGAGTATTTCTCACTTTGGATTATCTGTTACATTTTTGTGTATTCTCTTTTTCTATTATTTGACTGTGTTTTCCAATATTTCAAGCATAATACCTGAAGAAATAATTTTCACAACGTTTCTTATTACCACCTCCAATTAAAAAGTGGACAAAATTTTGTAATTTTTAACTTTTAATGGTAAAAATAAGAATAATAAAAATTTGCCTCTAAAAATGTAAATGATATTTATTTTGTATTAATATAATAGTGGATTGGATAATATATGATGCTTGAAAATAGTTAAAATGTCACACCAGTAATCGTACTCAAAACACAATGAAAGGTTTTACTCGAGTTCGGAGGGGTCGGATAAGATTACTATCATATGTGTGTTACGTTTTGTTATAGCTTCTTAAAATATTTTGTTTCCTTTTAATAATTAAAAGGTTAAATGTTCTTGTTTTATTTATATATAAAAAAATTAACTAAGTGTATCAATTATATATTTAATTCATATTGAGATTTTCGCTTTTTTAAGTTGGATGTACATAAAAGCATATTGTACTTCAATTACTTCTTGTGAACATTTTATTAGAACGTTAATTTGAAGTTTATTATGAAATTTTCTAATTTTTGACCTTTGTGTATGTAGTGTTTCATTTACATATGTGATTGATGCAAGAAGAATGGAATTGGTTGCCATCATAGAGCTCCCCAGTAGGGTCCCATACGGGTTTCATGCAACATTTGTGACCGAGGTGAGCCCTTAAAATTATAAACGATAGAAAAAACATTTATTTACACGACATGAAATAATATAAATGATGTAGAAATTAAACGTACATAAATTAGACACATAAAAGTGAACTATATACAATTTTAACTGATGTTTAACTTCGTAAAAGGTGAAAAATATCTTATTATAAATATTTTCAAAATTTATTAGTTATATAATTGTAATTGTTATGATGCATAAAATTCTCACTAGACCAATTCGTTTTTTTTTGTTTTGAACCAGGATGAGATCCAAGAACAAAAATTGATAACATAAAGTTGTTGCGATGATCCATTGTGATGGAAGTAGAGATCAACACTACAAGATTGTGAAATTATAATAAGGACAAAACAAATATAATAGTCCACTAATGTTATTAAAATAAAGTTGGAGATCAATATCAAAGTGTGAAATTATATAAGGACATATGTAGTAGTCCACTATTAAAATATAAATAAAATTGTCTACATGACAAGATCGAGTTGTGTGATATGTTTGTGGCTATATTGCACATACATATTATTGTTGTGATTTATATATATGTATTATTGTGTGGTTGTTGTTTGATGAGTTAAGATGTGTTGATTGAATACTTTGCATTTCACATTTAGTTCATTGCACTGCAATATATATTCAAGTTATGAATTCATAAATCATTTGTGAGTTAATTGTACAAATAGTCCTAGGAGTTTGTTAACAACAAAGACTTAGTCCTTGAAGTTTCAATAAGTGCATTAATAGTCCTTGGAGTTACAAAATTGTTGCGCAAATAGTCATTCTCTTTATAAATATCTTTATATACAATGGAAACTTAATGAATTTTTTTTTTCTAAATTTTCTCAAAATAATATAAAGTTTTAGGAAAAAAATTATGATTATATTTATTGAACAAAATATTAATATCGGATTAAATAAAATATTATTAATAGCTAAATTAAATGCTACTAAATTGAAGCCCTATATCAATTGTTAACTTCAAATTGAATAAATAAAGTAATGTTATTCAGTTTAGCTATATTTCGGTAGATTGCTACATATGCCGCTAAGTTGATGCCAAAAAGTTATTCAATTTAGCTATTAATAATGTTCTATTCAATCCCACATTAATATTTCGTTCAATATATATAATTCTTCTTTTAACACTTCATATTATATTGCAAAAAATTACAAAAAATAAATATTCCGTTAAGTTGCATATAAAACGGTCTTTATAAACATTCCGTTAAAGAAATAAATTTCATATATAACGGTCTTTATAAAAGGAATGACTATTCGTTTGTCTCTGGATATATTTTATTAGGTTATTTTCAATGATTAATTTTAATAAAATGTTGGGGTGAATAAATATTTATGTCTGAATTTTTATTCAAAAAAAATCTTCAACTCAATATAATAATGATAATAATAATAATAATAATAATAATTATTATTATAATAAAAAATTGGCAATAAAATAAAATAAAAATCAGCCACAAAATTATCTTTTAAATATATTTGGACATTTTTACTCGTGTCAATTTGTCAAAATAATGGAACTTGAGAACGGCTATGATGAAATGGTTATGGGAGACACTTTTTCAACCGTGTGATAGAACGGTTATCTTTAGTGTCTTGTTGCGTGCAGTTCCTGGAGACGTTTCCCCCACAACTAGTTCCTATAACTTCGAGGAGATTCCAAGCAGGTCATTCAACAGTTTAGCCGCTCTTTTTAAGAGACGAGAACGTAAATAGAAAACATACCACCATCAATCATCACAACAACAATAAAACACCCCACCCCAAACTCAATTGTCTTCTTCTTCTTTTTCTTCTTCGATCTTCTTCTTCCACCACCAACAACATCAATAATTCTTCTTCACAATACCACCACCAACAACAACTCCCCCTCATCCTAAATTTCACCTAAAATCAAAATTCTAACTTCACCCCAAATTGTTCTTTAAAATATGAAACCTTATCCATAGATACTATTTGATGTCAAAGTCTCGATTTTTTATCATGTGGCGGGGGTGGGGGCGGATTCTGGGCATAGTGGGGTGGAGGGGTGGTGGTTGAATATTGGTGATTGTGGTTTTGCATGTCGAAGAAGAAAGATTGTGTGTGGTGGTGGTTTTGTGATTGAAGAAGAAAAGTGGTAAATGGTGATTAAATGTTCGTTGTGGTGATTTTATATGTTGAATAAGAAAGGTGAAGAAGATGGGGGTAATATAGTCTTTTAATAAGGAAGATGGTATTTGGACACAATAAAATTAAGAAGGGTGGTGGAGATTAACAAATGGGTCAAACGTGTGCTAGTTTGCGAAAATTCTCGTTATTACGAATCTTTTTCCACTCCTGTTACCTCTCTAATCCATCAGGTTCGGTTTTTACATTTTAACAATAACGAGACACAAGATCATTTTGATCATGTATTCAAAATTGTTATTATAAGTTTTGCTTCGTCTTTTTGGATCCATCGAAAGTTTTACATCTTTCATAAAGGATGTTCCCCAACTCACAAAGGTTGTAGCTTATCGATCGTCTCCGATTTAAATTTTTCACATTATGTATGTCTTTGAAAAACTTCATATGTTAAAATTTCTTTCAGCCAATACGGCTTGTTGTAATGTGTATAAACTGTTATTTCTTATACACACAGTTTTCAGTTCTTGATATGCAACTTGGTGAATTGGTAAATGATTCATGAATCACTAAAATATTACATTTTTTTTTGTAAATTAATGGTGAAAGTACGAATATAATAATCTTACAAATAACGAATACAAAAACTACTAATACACATTGTATCTAACAAAGTTTTAAGTCTAGATTGAGAAGTTAGTCATATGTAATCAGACTACTGAGTCATCCTAAGATATTACAATTCTGGGCGAGGTTGTAGGTAATTGCTGAAATGGTCCCAGTAAGTGGATGTCCGTTGCACTTTGGTCCTCGTAAGTGAGACCAATGCGCAAATGGTCCCTGATAGTGTATAGCAGGTGCGGAAATAGTCCCTATTTTAGCAAATCCGTTAATTTCTAACGTTTTCAACATTTTTAAGGCTAATTTTCGGGGCAATTTTGTAATTTTCAGGAGTTATGGGTTTAGGTTGAAATAACTTCCCTGCCTGGCAGTAGAAATGCAACAGAGGAGTTAAAGCATACATCACCATTTGCCTCCAACAAACAATTATAACTACACACTAGGAATCCAAAGATTCAATCTTTTTACCTCATCAAACAACATTTTCGCTTCTTTAACCAATCCTTGGCTACCTAAACACCTAACAAAGAAACCCAACACCGGGTGACATAAAACTGCGGGAATTCACAACTTTTTGTAACCAAATTTCTCATTGAGGCATTTCATCGAGCACCTACAAGAATAGAAACCATAGTATTGTAACTTGTAAGTATAGCAATTGAGTACATATCCAGGTGGTTTGAAGCCCAGTAAAAGAACTGTTGAGCTAATTCCCAGTTTTTGAACCCTTTCAAAGCTCATTTAACTATATTATTATTAATCATTAATCCCAAGTCTATTCTTCAACTATTTGCTTAGAATCTTCAGTAACTAATGAAGATGAAGCATTTGTGCAAAAGGCTATTCTTCAAAATGGAGTTGAAATCAAGCCAAGTGGTCTCATTTTGAGCATATGTTTTAGATTTTAGGTTTACGTTTAGGTTGGGATCCAATAACTATGTTTTAGATTTCAAATATCATACGTATCTGTTTTGGGATCCCATAACTCTTAAAAATTGTTAAATTACCCCAAAATTGGCCTTAAAATTTTTGAAAACGTTAGGAATTAACGGATTCGTTAAAATAGGGACCATTTCCGCACCCGTTACACACTATCAGGGACTATTTATGCATCAGTCCTACTTACGAGGACCAAAGTGCAACGGAGGATCATTTCAACAATTACCTGTGTTTAATTCAACACGTCAATAATCATAAGTGAATATTATCATCTTGTATTGACCACTAAGTTTCAATACTTAAAAGGGAAAAAGACTTTCCACTTGGTTTATTAATAATGATGCAAGTTGAGGAATGTATATATATTTCAAAACGTGAAGGCTAAAACAGAGAAAATATGGACCACGGCATTGACGAATTGCTTCAAGTGCTTGCTATAACTAAGACAGTCATGGCCCATTTAGGGTAACAAAAATGCTAGATCGCATCGATAACCAATTGGTTCAAGTCATACACCAAGCTAAGGTAACAATTTATTTCAGGAAATGATTTAGTCTATCGAGTTAACTTTTCTTTTATTTTTATAATTAGCGATAAATTGTGACTAGAATGATATTACAAACATGAATACAGAAATTGCTAACTAATATAAAGTTAAAGTATAATATGAGACAAATATATCTCCAACAAGGTTCGAACTAATGACCTCTTACATGAAAGGTTGGGCCGGATGCCACTAGGCTATTGAGCCATCGGCAGTCTATCGAGTTAATTGAATAGCCTAACAAAAAATCTTTTGTTAGTGACCAGAAGGTCTAGGTTCGAACTCACCTCATCGCTAATTAAAAACAATTTTTCTAAAATGTGTAATAGAAAATGCACATGTTAAGACCCATTAACAAATCATGGTTAACTTAAATAGTTTCATTTCATTTTTATAACAATTATCTTCCTTAATTTTTTTATAAGAATGCCAAGTTTTATTTGGCCTATCTAATCAAGCACTAATATTGGATTAGATTATTAATAACATATGTAATGTGATAAGAATGCCAAGTTTTATCTGCATTAGGTGAAAAAGGATATAGCTTGTTGCAATAGAAGTCTGCGCCTCATTAATAATCTTAATAATGTTAGTGAATAAACTAACCAACAAACTATAATCATCCAGCCGAAAAGACAACAATTCAATAAGAATAAAACACATACGATGATGTCTTATTGAGTTAATTTCTTCTTACTTGTAAAAGTCTCATTTCTTAATGTCTTCTCCTTTATAACTTTCTTACAGATTGAATTATTTCAAAGCTCTCAATGTCACATACCACATCCTCAATAGATGGTAAATGGACATAGGAGAAGTATATCAATATTTTAAATATAGTGATTACCCTTTTATTCACGAAACCAACCTACTAATAATGTCACACCATGCTTTTTAATCACTTCGTGGCCTACATATTACTCCCTCCGTCCCTAAAAGATTGTCACATTTTGACTTTTGTGGTCAATTACAACAAAATTTGATCACGAATTCTCACTAAACGAAAAGAAATAATATAGTCTTGTGGGACCTCGTTAGATTCGTCCCAATATATATTTTTGAAATATCAACTTATTATAATTTTTTTGCATTTAGAATAAGAGATATTTGTATTTTAAATCGTGTTTTATTGACCACCAAAAGTCAAATGTGACAATCATTTAGGGACGGAGGGAGTATTATTCTATTTTCATTAATGGAATGTATTCTCTATATAACTGCATGTAATATGACTATAATCTACTCCTATTATCTAATAAGCACTATACGACTATTTTTATAAGGATTGTTTGGTTTGAGAAAATACATGACAGAAACAACATGCATATATACATGCATGTATTCAAAAATCGTATATAGTATAAACGATACAGCCAAGGACGGATCCTGTTAATATAGCAACAAATGTAGCAGTTAATTCGGTCTACTGTACGTTAATATAGCAATAAATATAGCAGTTAATTCGGTCTACTATACGTTAATATAACAATAAATATAGCAGTTAATTCAGTCTACTGTATGATAGAATTAGAGCTATAGTTTAGGGCCCGTTACATTAGTTTGTATCATTAAGTTACATTGTATTGCCTCTATAAATATTGTACCCTCATCTTTTGTAAAGAATAAGAGATAGATTTCTCTCAACAGATCCACATTGTAGCAAGAGGTAGTAAGTGCTACCTCTTAATTTTGGCCTATAAAATTACTATTATACCCTTAATCCAAGATTACTATTTGACCCTTTATATGAGAATTACTGGTATATCGTTTTTAAATTACTAGCAATCTAAAATTACATAGTCTATATATAGCTCGATATATTAGTACAAATAGAGTTTATTTGGAAGACATACATTAGTTTATTTCATTATTTGCCGATCAAATTTCATGTTAATTTGGAAGACATACATGATACATTCGTATATAGACAAGAAAACATAAAGTTTATTTACTTATATTATTTATCACAAGATTAACTACTGTGTTCATTGAATTTATTAGCCTACTAGTAACTTGCTGTTTGGGCAACATTGATGGAATTAGAAAAAGGTTTAATTTTACATGTTAAACATTGAATTTTGTGTAGTGTAGTTAGTTATATTGATGCAATATTTTCTTTACTTTTACGGTTTTACCTTATTAATCCAATATCGTAAAAAGTAATCTTCGCAACCGAATGTGTGACGATGAACGATAACTTGGTGGTTTATATTAAAAAAGATAACTTAGTTAAATTTTTTGTTAATAGTTCTACATTTTAACAATTGTGCTACCTCTACATTTTTTCAATGTTCGTCCCTGGATACGGCCGATACCAAGAAACTGCGGTACCCCATCCTAGGTCCGCCCCTGATATGGCAGTGGAAGAGTACTCTTAAGGTTCTTTGGTGTCCTTTAAGTTCACAAAAATAATAATGAGGTGGGAAAAAGTAGGCAACAAATAATAAGTATTGAGTTGCCTACCACCACCAAATGCATTCCCTACTCCTTCTGATCATCTCTCACAATCGTGCTAATTAACTTCACTCACCTACCTACATTATATCTCCTTTCGTTTTTCTTTTCTCTTATGCATCATTTAATTTATTACTTTATATTTATGTTATTTTAGGTTTGCACTAATTAAATTGTCTTTTGGAAGGAATCAAGAGGTAACATTTTTGTCCCAAGTCATTGCTAAGCAGTAGGCACTATTAATCAGTAGGACGAAAAGATGTCAAGAATTTTGCATGAATTATCAGACAATTAACACTAGAGGACTCTATCAAACAACTAGTTCTACCACAAATTTCTTTTGTTTTCTACAATTTTGTATAGCTCTAGTCAAGTTTTTTTGTTTATGATTATAGCTCTACAATTTTGCATGAATTATCAGACAATTAACACGTAACATGCGCGCATGTCATGTACAACTTAGGTTCACATTATCTTGAATTTAATATCACTGTTTTGGGGGCTTTTAAGAGAGACATGTGCGGTTACATAGGTGACAGGACCATATAACTATTGGGCCGGCCCTGATTGAAGGATGACATTGCCAAAATAGTGTAATCACAAAATAATTACTAATATTTCTTGATTCTTTTTCCCTTTTATAGGTATGCTATATATGGAAGTAGTTGGTTCTTTTTTAAACCCACTATCGATTGGAATTATGTTAAAAGGGCAATAATGTTGGTTTTGTTTAAACCCCACCAAATATACTATTTTACATAAAAAGAAGCACCAAATGAGTCATTCCTTAAGGTGCAAAATGCAGAGTCCAAAAGGAAGCTCAATTGCCTCTCAAAGTTGCTTGCAATATCTATGACCTTTTCATTGTTGGTAACAGCTTGACGCTACAAGCAAAGTGAGTAGCTAACATTAATAGTAGTGCATACATAATACTACTCTACACATCATCTACTTGTACAATTCAAAAGAGGTAATGTAACAATTGTTGCTTGGAGATGAGAGTACAAAATCTCAATAACCTATCAAAATATTGAGAGATTTGGTTGTTTCACAAGATAAGAAATCCCAAACTAGTTAGCAATCAAGTACTTTTGTTATGTTGCACCTTCTTTAGAATGGTGTCCTCAAGATTTCAACCACATTTTGTTGTAGCTCCAACCAACAATAATGCCCTCAAAATTGCCATCTTTTCTAGTTGATGGCTCAATAGCTAGCGTCATCTGGCCCAATCTTTTAAACAAGAGGTCTTGGATTCAAATCATTTATTATTTAAAATATTATTGTATTAATAATTTATCGCTAATTTATTAAAAATAAATACCATTTTTCTTAGACAGTCTATCTTTTGCCTAAATTTTGGAGTTTGATTTTGGTGTTTAGGGAAAGAAATAAAGTTATTTCGATGAAGAACTTGTAGATTACGAGCACTTTCACATGTGTTCTTAAGACACATTTTAAAAAAACGGTTCGTAATTATATAGAATCCCGTAAATTTGAAAGTAGAGCTTAAAATAATAACTTAAAAATGATTGTCCTACATCAAATATCATTTTATAGCAACACGAAAGGAATTATTGCTAGCTAATATTCGTGTATTTTGTAGGACATTATTAGACACCGAAAAAAGAAATTATTGAAAGAAATTAAAGTAAAAGTAGCATGGCCTTGAAATGTCCCACATTCACGTGAATTCTAACTATATTCAAATTTGGAGGTTGGAGAAATCCCCAACAAATGAAAAAATCGTGATCAGTTGGTGAAGAAGCGCTCCAGATCGAAGATTCAAGTTTTTCCATTTTATCAAATAAAAAATCCTCCAAAAAACCATAATTATACTAAATGAGATACTAAATGAGAGTAATGTTAAATTTACGCAATTTAGTCGTAATTTTATCGGTTCAAGAGTTTGTTCTTGCTTTTTCTGAATGTGGAATAGATAAAATATCTTGTGACAATGTTTGAGTACAAGGCGTTATAAGACTGGGGTGTATAAATGTATTAGAAGAAGAAAAGGGCTGGGCCTCTAATTATATAAAATATACCCTTATATTTTGACTTATTTTCTTTTGGCTTCCTTAACTATTAAGAAGTTTTCGATCCAAACCAGCGTCTGAACTATTTTTGTTTTTAATCCAACCCCTAGTTTTCAAACCAGGGCCTAAACAATTAGATTTTGAATTTCATTGTTTTGGCGAAAAAACGTAACATAGGGGTCGGATTGAAAACAAAAATAGTTTAGGCCCTGATTTGAAAACTAAAATACCCCTGGGGGCATATCGAAAACATCTCGATAGTGCAGGGGGCCAAAAGAAAAGAAGCTCTATATTTTAGATTATTATTAGGATATAATAGGCATTTTATCTTTTAAAGTTAAAAAAAAAACAAGCTGAAAAAAATTGATAGTGTAAGGACCACATACAAGATTAAACTATAATATAAAGGCAAATGGTTAAAAACCCCAAATTAAATTAGCTCAAAGTTTGGACTTTCTACTATTTATCCGAATATTAAGTATTTGTACAAAAAAGGGAAAGTATACCCATCTTGATATCAAACGACCATGGAAGGCATAAATACATATTAGAACCCAAAATCTGGCCGTGATTTTTCATTTTTTCCATTAACTCCTCTATATTTTCCTCAAAAGTCTCGTACCTTCACTATCTCACCTTTCAACTATCCACAACCATGACATCTTCATTGCCATTAACATTTTCATTGACTTCTCCTCCACCATCCGGCCCCACATTTGCGACGGCAACACCATTATCTTCGATCGGGACACACTCCGCCTTGTGCCGCATCTTCCAATCGAGCGCCTGACAAGCGCGTGAGCAATAATTAACGGCCCCGCAAATTGAACATCTCCTAAACTCATGTTTTCTTGTCTCCGGCCTCCCACACCCCATATGAGAACACTGCCTCAGACCCGAACTCGAACTTGAACCCAGACCTGACCCATCGATCCGATCCTCAAACCATTCGGTCAAAAACCGATTTGCCGGGTGAGCTTCAAGAAGCGGCACATTACAACCAAAATCTGTATACAACAGCCCTCCGGCAGTGGCCTGGTCATGGTGCAACGACTCCCACGTGAGAGCCTCAGGGTTAGAGGCTAACACGGAAGCAAGCTCGCGGGCGTTAGCTTGGACGAGGAAGCGCCGCCCCTCGGAGAAATTCTTCTTCACTCCATAGCCATCCTGAAGGCAATGGCCTAGCTCACGTAAGGCATCAATGTGGCCGAGAAAAGCGGCTCTGGCGCAAAGGGCTACTCCGGCACGGAGGTCCTTATCGCTCTTTAGCCCTCCGCTTCCGTTGAACTGAATCACCGCAAGTGAGTACAACGCTGGAGCGTGTGAACCAATCGCCGCCTTGGCCATTAAGGCTGCCCCACTTCCTCGGTTTTGTAAACAGTAAAATCGAATCTGTATCACACAAAAACATGAAATTATCAACTAATATTCATTCTATTTGAACATATAAAAAACATAAATAACTAAAAACAAAATTCATGCAACTTTTCTGAAAAATATTACTGTTGGGTTTCATGTAAACTATTTAAAGTCCGGAGTGTTTAATAAGAATAAATTTGTTAATAAAGTTCTTTTTTTTTTTTTAATTTTTTCATACGAGTATTATTTTTTTATAACTGCCCAAAACATATCTAAAATATAGTTGATATTCAAAGTTTCGCACATAAAAAAGTCAATTAAATAAAATTGAAGATGACAGTAAACTGTATATCGAAAAAAAAAATTGTGATATAATTTATAAATTCATTTTATAAGTTAATTTCAAATCAGTTATACATATCAATTAATACGTCAAAGCTTTTAAATATTTTTTAAAAGGAGAAAAAATTACATACCATGCCGAGAATGTAAGATGCTTCAATATTTCCGGCATCGGAGCATAGTTTAAGGAAGCGGTGAGCCGATTCCGACCATTTTTTGGCCTTCACGGACAACATTTTTGTCGACGCTCTAGATAACACCATAGAACTAAGAGCCAATCCATTAAATCTCTTACATCTGAAAAATCGAAACATTTTTTAAACATTAATTACAAAACAGTTCTGAAAACCACTTAATTCAATTCATTTTAATTCAATTCATTTTAATTGACGTTTTCCGTTTTGCATCAATATTTTGAGCAAAATCTTCAGGCGAGAACGTTAATTAAAATATCAAGCCATAGTAATTAATCCAAGCAAACGTACGTTGACAAAATGTTAACAAAATCTGCCGGAGAAGAAGCTGATGAGCTGAGCTTGCATAGAATAGACACCACAATATCATCATGTAAGACATCAAAATAATCAGTATTATCCCCTCCATACTCCGCCGCCGGTTTCCACTTTTTCACCGCCGGTAGGCCTCCGCCGCCACTATCTCGCAGCCTCTTCTCCACCCTATTTTCATCTCGTGGATAAAACAATCCTGTCCTAGTCCTCATATTACATACACTAAACTATATAAATTTAGATATTGAGATATTGTTATTTCTGAAATGTAATATTAAGTGTAAGAAGATGGACAATGATTTTGGGAAATAGCTAACAACTTGAGAGGCATAAAAAGGGTGTATATATAGGAGATTTATGGGACGGGAGGACTGACGAAAATGCCCTTAGTTTTGTCCTTTATTGTGTCGTGAAAATATGGAGAATGGTCAAACGGCGCTGACCAGATTTGCACGCGCGTCGACGAGGCTTTCAGGGTTTGTTTTTCCGTATAATTGTACGTATAGAAATACGGGGTGGATTGAAAAATGATAAACTCAAAAAGGTGTAAAATCAAACGAACAATAAAGGAAGAGATAAGATAGAGATAAAGATAAAGAGATGAGAATTAATATGAAATATATTGTCACCTTCCAAGTCCCAACCACTATTCTAGATATTGAGTTAAGTGCCAAATTTAGGTTTGGTGATTTTATAATTTTTTATAAGTTTTTTGTTGATGAATTATTTTCATTTGAAAATGTAATAAATATAAATTTGATATCATTGAATTATCTTTAAGGATATTTTCGTAACGCTAGTGTAATTGGAAAAACATATATGGCGAGACGTTAATACAAAAAAAGTGAAGGTACCAACTAATATATTAAGCATTAAATATGAAAATAAATTACTACATATATAAATATACAAGAGACATATTTAAAAAGTATTTTCATATCAAATTCTATGCAACTTAATTATCATATATTTTTCTTTATTGGCATCTTAACATGCGTTATAAAGCACATTCTAGAAAAACAGTTATTATCATAGTATTACTTAAATTTATATAATATTGTAATATAATTTTGAAAGTAAGACTATTTTTTATAAAATATATAATCGAATAAATATATTAATATTATTTTATGTGATATTTTCTACTATCAATTTATTAATATATTAAATATTTATTTACATTACTTTATCATTATATCATATATTAAATGTATAAGATAAATTATTCTATTTTCGTAACATACCAAATAAAGTAATTGAATTATTCAAAACAATTCTTCTCCATATGTATTTCCATCACGGTATTATGTCTTGAAAGTAGTTTATTTTTATATTAATACTTTAGGCCTTAGTATAAAATATTTTAAAAAACCTATTAATGATTTAAATTATAATATATTTTAATTGGAAGGTCAAACTTTTCAATAAAATATTTTTGTTAGTAATATTTACTTTGTAATAAATTTAGAATAAACAATGGGATAATATTATCATAACTAAATATTATTATCGATATCTCAATAGCTTGATAATATCTGAATCAACTTTTTAAGAGCAAATTTAATGGTCTAGTTCTTATTTAGAACATAATCTTGAAACAGAAACATTCACATGATTACTCAAAATTTTAAAATAAGCTTTAATACAAATTGATGTTTTTTTAATGTAAATTTAAGAATATATATGAACACAATAATATATTGGTTTTTGATTTATACACTCCAAATTTCATAACCACACTCCACTTTATCACTTTTTGTAGATTTTTATAGAGTAAATTAAAGGGTAAAATAGAGAAAATGGAGTGTAATAATCAATTTTTGGAGTGTAAAAATCAAAATTCTAATATATATTCGAAGGGATTTTTATAATGTGTTCATAGGGCACATGTTAAGAAGCCGAAAATAATTGATAATTAATTTGCACTTTTTTTTTCATTTTTAATTTGCACTTGAATTTTGATATGCTAAGATTTTTTTAAATATGTTACCTTGTATGCTTATGTATTAAATTTTGTTATCATATCTAATGATGAACATGTGTCTTTATGAAATATTCTCCATATTAAAAACAACCAATACATTGATGTATGTTCGAGTATGTGCTAATTAATAATCAGTTAGAATAAAATATGAGCCATCCAAAACCCTTTGATTGAAAGCTTAAGTCTTATACCACTAAATTATTGAGTCTTAGGTTAATTAAACAAATTCTTAAAACAATAATATTTGAGAAAACATTTGACCATGGAAAAGAAGAGGGAAACACGTATGTGTCTGTTTTAAAGCTGCGTATTTTTTGGTTGAAGGTCAAACAGGTGATTCAGCATTAGCTTGCTTCAATTACTTGTGATCTTCAAACAAACTTCATATCTTTCAAATTTCAAAACTAGAATCATTTCCCTCCTCATCAATTTACATTCCACACAATTTAAAAAAAGAAAATCTATACTATATATATATATATAATCATTAAGCCTAAAAAAATTACATGACAAATTCTAATATTTTAATTAAAATTTTATATAAAAAGAATTATTCTACTCATTAAAAACTATCAAGGTCCAATAACTCTAATATTTACATTTTGTTAAATTATTTTATTTATAATTTTTCTATTTTTGAATGTGACGAATATATATTTCATGTCCGTTATAACTGTGCATTAAATAATTATATTCTATAATAAAATAATTCGTAGAGATTGAACTATGCTCAAGGAACTAGTTTGATTAAAGTATAAAAAAAAAGTCGATCCCTCCGAATTATCACCCACATACCAATTACCAAAGCATTAATTGCTAGTCTATTTAGGAAAGGAAAAATGATTATTGACAATTTATTGTTTTAGTATAAATGTCAAATTGATACCACAATTTGTTATACTCCTTGTGTTCCTAAATGATTGGTACATTTTGACTTTTCATGATCAACAAAATACGATTTCAAACATAAATATCTCCAAATCTATATATGAAAAAATTATAAAAGTTAATAGTTCAAAAATATATATTTAGACTGATCTAACAAGATATCATATGATTGGTTAATGAGAATTATTGATCAAAATTTTTAAAGTTTGACCATTTAAAGTCAAAATGTACCAATCATTTAGGGACGGAAGGAGTATAAATTAGTGATGGAACAAATAGCAATGAAAATCATTAGAATAGTAACCATCTCGTCAATCTTTTAAATAAGCGGTCATGAATTCAAACATATTGGAGATAATTTATCTCATATTCACTCTGACTACCTATTAGTTAGGAATATATGTTGTAATACCACTGTATTTATATTCTCATCATAATTTACAAAAGCAAAACTATTACACATTAGATTTGAGTAGGGTGCTAACTAATAGCAATTCAAGCATGGATACAATCTTGTTAGTGAATGTTTCGACAATTGTCACCAATTCCTTTTTGACTCGACTCGTATAACAATAAACATACACGTCATCATACTTTTTTATCTTAAATTTTATAGAGGGCAAGGTGGTATGCAGTGAAGACATCAAAGTGTACATGCTCATTAAACAATAACAATCGAGAGACGTAGAAGTATTGAACCAATAGGTGTTAAATAAAAGATGAATACAAAATATGACAACATTAAATTGACGAACATAATAGCCTTAGCGTACATGAAAGAATTAAAGCCGGCTATGAGTCACCTACGTCGCCGTAAACAAAACAATATTTGTCTTCATCAACGGTTGAGTTAATTGTCGAAATGATCCAAGTAAGTAGAGGCTAGGTGTACTTTGGTCCCCGAAAGTGGCACTGTTGCGGAAATGGTCCCTGAAAGTGTGTATATTGGTGCAATTTGGTTCTCATTCCGTTAGCTCCGTTATTAAAATGTGAATAGCAATTTTTGGGGCAAAACAAAACTTTTTATAACTTAATCGATGTTGTAGAATTTTTGTTTCCTGTTGTTTTAGAATGTTAGAAGAACGTTAGACTATATGAAAAAATGATAAAACTGAATTGATTTCTTAATTTTAATTGTTATTATATTTTAGGCCCCAAATGGGGCTATTAAGTTATAAAAAGTTTCGTTTTTGCCCTAAAATTGCTATTCACGTTAAATTTCACCGAGTTAACGGAATGGAGACCAAATTGCACTAATATACACATTTTCAGGGACCAATTCCGCAACAATGCCACTTTAGGGGATCAAAGTGCATCACACCCCCACTTACTGGGAGTATTTCAGCAATTAACTCATCAATTGTTTACTTAAATGCAGGACACTTGATAGTGTCACGTTCTTTCCTCTGTTTTTTTGTTACAATAATAAAAGAGTCCCTAATTAATTAATGAAAAAATAAAATAAAATTGACCCTTTTATTTTGTCAAGGCCATTATTTGTCTAATACATTTTTCTAAAGTGTGAAATTTGGAGCTTTAACGTTATGGAATTCGATACTAATTGATCTATGTTTTGAGATTATCTAATACATTTTTTTTGTAAATTAGCGATGAGGTGAATATCGAACCCAAGAGTTTTGGACACTGACAAGAGCCGTTTCCACTAAGCTATTCGATTAACTCATCTAATACATTTTTTGAAGTATTATAATAACACATAATTACTGTCGCTTTCTGGTAAGACAGACATTTTTATCTCTTAACAATTATGTCATACGTACACATGGAATATATTTAATCTTGGATTTAGATACTTAGCTTAGCACACAACAACGTATTTAAAATCAAGGTCATGACAGTGACCACATTCCATTTACTATCCATCATAATTGAAATGTTGAGATTTTATGGTTAAATGGTTAAAATCTACAGGTAGTAACAATGTAATATCTTCATTTTTAATTTTAGTGATCGACTTATGCAAAATTTTACTTTAATTATAATATTATATACTATTATATATCATATAATAATAATATTGGGTAAAAATTTAGTAAATATTGTTGGATGAATTGAAGTGGTGTGAATAAGATGTGCTTGAATTGAAGTGGTGTGAATCCAAAATGTCCACAGAGGTTGAGTGGAATGCTGAAGCAAAAATCCAGGTCTGACAGGGTCGACGAATATCGTCTGCGATCCATTTAATACTGAAATCTGAAATGTTGAACGAACGGACAATGGTTATCGCCTGTGATCCATCTGAAATTATAATTTAAAAGTTTAAGCATTTCAACAGTTACAACTTGGCATTAAGGTGATTAAATGGTGGATCGAATAGACTAATGGAAAAGGTTCTTGTTAATCACCAGGTCTTGGGTTCGAAATTCACCTCATCACTAATTTACAAAAAAAAATGGTGGATTAATTGCACCTCAAACAAATTAATAAGAAGAATTTTGATTAAATGGTGGATCAAGTGCACCTTAATCACAAAGATTTGGTAGCCACAATTTAATTGTCCAACAACTTTTTCCATGAGAGATGAGAAAAAAACGCACATAATACACAAAAAACTGAGAATTCCCATATTTTCAGATTCCTTTTTCTTGTGCTTTCACTAGGTGATACACAAATTCATAGGTAGTTTGTCGATTGCCTCATTTGATTGTCTGATCAATAGTGAGGTGGTTATATATTGAAAAACGTATGTCTCAATTCTTTAGCATCAAAAGGGAGAGGTTAAATACGTTTTAAGAAAAACAGTTTTTCGCGGCCCCTTTTGTTTTTTTATTTTGTAATCGCTTTTCGTTTATGTAATATTCATTACATTGTTTTAATCATAACCGTATGAATTTGTTTCTGTTTTTCTATAAAGTATTATTGTTTAGCTATATATTCCTTTTAAGCTTCCTACAAATATTACTGGGAAAAAGTATTTTTACGTGATGTTATTCTTTATGTAAATTAACTGAATGCTATTATAACTAAAACATTTAATGACTTTGAACATTTAATATTAAAGTGGAGAATTGTTTTGAAAATAATGAAGGAAGTATCTGTTGAGAATTAAAAATTTAGGTGTTCAGTTAACTATTTATAGTGTTTCGCGTGTCCTTACTTATGGGATTGCATTATATAACTTTTTTTGAGATATATTTAACAAATTTAATAGTGGGAGTTGAGTTTATAATAAATAACTTCGTCCCATTATGAATATTATGATATTTGATAAATATATTGAAAATGCACAATTTTAGAAAAGACAAAATTAATTAAGATTATTTTTGAGTGAAGTGGAGTGATGAATAGGTGAATAATTATGGTGACTCTACGTGGAGGATTAGTGACAACTAAAATGCTATCACAGTGAGATAGAGAGAGTAAGTTTGGGATTTGGAAGCAATGGTGAAGCATAGTGTGTAGTAGCTTTCAATTGGATACCATTCTCCATCTCTGGATAAAGGCAAATTTAGCCAAGTGAAGGAACATCCTTTCTTTTACTCTTTTATTATCTTCACTTTGCTAGCTGTTGTGGCTGATCTGTTATATGCACACCCAAACAATGCTTGTCGGGAGTAAAATTACAATTATGCCCCCCCCTATTTGCAAATGTAGTGATTGAGGAAACTTGACAGAGGGGCAAAATGGTAATTTCGCTCCCGAAAGTAACACTGTTTGGGTGTGCACATAGTGTAGCCCTGTTGTGGATAGGATTCTTAGCCTATCCTTGCCTCTATATCCTCACACAATTTATCCATAATAATTTTCCTAATAAAGATGAAGAATCGAACATTGTTAATATTTGTAATGATTTAAATTTCAATGAAATTACATATAATGATGCTAAAATAAAAGTTCATGTTTGAGTTGTCTATTTGATTACTGATATGGACCCTACTTCAGGAATTAAATACGAATCTAGAGGCTCCTGAGCAGTGGTGGAGGTATATGAGTTCAAGCTGTTCACTCGAACAGACATTTAAAAAAAAAATTATGTATATTTAAAGAAAAAATGAATCAAATAGTGTAGTGGAAAAGGCTCATGCTAGTGACCAGAAGGCCCTGGGTTCGAAACTCGCCTCATCGCTAATTTACAAAAAAAAAAAAGTTAATGTAAAAATTAGCATTTAAGTTTATATTGGTATATATTTAAGTATTTTGAACATACACTTTAAAAATTATATCAATTTCGAACAGTCACTTTGATATTTCTGGATTCGCCACTAATTCCAAGCCATCGGCCACCTTGGCAAACGTAAAACATGCACCAATCGCATGTGGACTCGTGTCCTTAGATACTCAAGGATCACGGAGAGATACTCTTATAAATATATGACCCAATTCGTTAGACAAGGTGTATGTGATACTAGTCTCCCAAATATATTTTACTTTCTTACACATTTGAGCGACTTGATTGTTAAAGTATTTGTAGTCGACCCCTATCCATGCTTGATACTAGTCTCCTAAAGACGACTACAACTTCACGACCTCGAGGATCTCACTAGCCTATCAAGTTAGGACCGGTAATAGAAGCATCCGGAGAGGCTCCAAACAAAAACAACAGACTTTTAACAAAAATCAGAAAGGTCCGATTAGAGAATTAACAGTTAAGTCGGTGTGCTCTAGAATGGAACTTTCGATGAGGCATTCTACACGCACTAGAGAACGTGTGAATCAATTACCTATTAAGTTGGGTAAATTTAATTTGGTGTTTACAATAATGTGCTAATACCTTTTACGTGAAGTAAATTTGAAGGAGAAAATCACATGGTTCTTGGTCTTTTAACTATAACTTCACACAAATGTTAATGTTCTTTCAAGTTTGTTAAATTCATACGTTTCAGATTCAATTGGAAACCAAAACAACACGTTTTCAGTACAAACGCATATGAAATTGGTAATGAATCACATACACTAAAACTTTAAAGAGCTGTTTACAACTTCAGAATTTGGAGTACTGAATCAGTAATTAACGTTCAAGTAATGTAATATATTACTACAAGTGTATACAACCATTACAACTAACAAGAGCTAAACTTTTGCGATTTTCACTAGCAATCCGGTTCTTCGTTTTTTTTTTCTTTTCTTTGATAATTAACAATGAGATGAGTTTCGAACCCAGACTTTTTGGTCACTAGCTAAAGCCTTTTTCCACTAGACTATTCGATTAACTCACCAATCTGGTTTTATTGAGAACCAATTAGGAGTTCAATGTGCAACGAACGAAAAAATTTACGAGCAGAGCAATTCATTTTATCAATTTTTGTGTATTTTGAAGAATAATTATATTATATATAAATATCATTAAATATTATTTTTTAAAATGTCTCAGTAAAAATTTATATATTATTTTAATTCTTAAATTTCGGAGCTTGTTTTTCCGGAACGGCTCCAGAATTTAAATTAAAACATGAAAATGAGTACTCTTTTTGAAATTAAAAGAACATATAAGTATATATGATATATACATTTGAACTAACTAAAGATAACTTTTTTTCAATGGCTGTCTTGATCAATTTTTCATGAATAAGATTTCAGCAACTTATCGACAAAAAATAATAAAACAATTTTTTTTAAAGATTCTATAAAAAATTATTGTAAAATAAGTTTGTTATGTACTGTTATTTATTAATCAACATATATGATATTAAAAACTCGTCAATTTTATGCTTTAATTTGAAATTCAAAATTATTCTGAAGAAACAAGATACCGAATTAATAAAATATCCTAATAACCCGATAATACTTCATAAAAAGTATACATTTATTACTTGAATAAAATATGTATTATAAATATAATATGTATTATAAATATAATAAACGAATTCAAATCAGTTAAATTTGTGTAGAATCATTAGGAGTTTGTGGAAATATTTTAAAATTTGGGTTGTTTGTTAAAGGTGAGGCATTGGAGGACCCACATTTTGTTGGGAGGTTCTGAAGCAGGTAAAGATTGTTCCCTCCTCATCAGTACACGTCTCCTTTCTCAACAATCCACGTGGCAGATAATGTACACTGTCAACATAATCTAGTAGTGATGTCGTGGCATCTTAAGAAAATGCCACATTATATCCACATATAATCCACTCATATTTTTGGAATCTAATAGTTATAAGGGACGTGCGTTGTACGTGACGATTTCTTTTTATGCTCATTTGAACTTACAAATATTTTAAAGAGCATTTACATTGTCATATATATTACATAGTTATGTTAAAATGTTTACAATGTGATGTGATTTAATTTATAAATAATAATTTAAACGTAAAGTTGAATAATTTAATTATACACTTCAAGCAAGAGAATAGAAAAAGGAAAAAAAGGAAGTCAACATATGTATGTTAAGAAAAAGAAAAAGGTGTGTTCCAATTTCGGTTTGCTTTTGGGTGCATTTTTGGCGAAACCAAGACAACATTATATTGGTTACCATCCTATGAATTAGATGTCTATATATGTTGATGAAAACTCTATTTTTTGGCATTGGCTTGTTTCAAAATTCAAGTCACACTTTTACTTTTACTTTCTTTAACGGTGGGTTAAGTGAGGATGAAGTAAATGTTAAAATCTAAGAAGATTGATTGTTCTTCAAGCCTCTTCGAATCACTTGATACGTTAACTCACTTCATAAATCTTCTAATAACTAAGTTTTCTACTCCATATATATTTAGTTTCGAAGAATTTCTCGAACTTTGTATTGCTTGCTCATGAGTCATGAGATGTTAGGTTGAAGCAAGCTTAATTAGCTATACTTCACTAAAAAGTAATGGTCCTTCTTCAACCCCTATAGCCAAGGAGAGCACAAACAAATGAATTTTGATAATTTATTAAGAACATAGCAGATTTCGCTCTAATTCTAATTTTCAATAGAGAAAGTGATGTAATCCTACACATTTCAGACTTACACTTTGTTCGTGCAATCCATGAATAAGGAACCGAGCTCTTAAAGGTCACCCAATAACAAGAAGTTCACTAGTCACAAATCAGCTATCCGACTATCCTAGTAAAACGGTACGAACTTTCTGTCGGATGCTTATAAGTGACATCATCTTAACAACACAAGATAGCGTCCATACATACTTATGCTCATCACACTCTTTGAATAACTTGACCATTGGAGTATGTGGCTGAACATCGACCGCATGCACTTTCAAGTATAATGGCAAAAAAATAAATCAATACATCCTAGCCCGGAGGATCGCACCAGTCATCACAACCTGAACAGTCTCGACGTAACTCAAGAGGTGCATGCATCTGGGAGTACCAGAGTTGCTCAATTGGAAAAGAGGTGAATCAGTAAGGAATCCGGTCCTTGACCAGAAATATCCACCCAGCGAAAAATTGATTGAATCACGAGTCCTACTCACTTTGTTACATAAACCTTAAGTAATAGGCGCGCACGTTTGATATCATATGTTTAGTGAAAATATCGTTTGTTTTGTTAGAAACATTATTGTTAATATAGAACTTCACCCATAACTGAAAGATCGTCAATTGAACTTATATGAGTTTGAATTTTTTAAATTTTCAACTCCAATATTATATAATTGTGTAAAAGAATATTTCTAAAAGTAGTACTTTTAAGTTATTTTATTATCAACATAAAACATATTCTTAATAAAGTTGAAATTAGGTATCCCAATTAATTAATTAATATTGAAATTTTTATTAATTTTTGACAATTTAAACATTTTCAATCAATGAACTTATTATTTTTAATATGCTTCTTTTTTAATTATCAAAAGGTGATTTAACTTTAAATTACATACATGAATAATACAAGTAGTAATTTGGATGAAAGTTATAGTGATCGGTCCATGAGTTAATAGGTAAAATAATTGGGGGAATAATTTAGAGTTAATAAAGACAAGCAGAAGGTCGACAGAGGATGTTGCTTGACGCATTTTCCATAATGTAAGGGACCCTCGTGAGTCGAGTCAGATACGCCCCGCACGCCTTCGCATGTGATGGCTGCCTGGGTCTGGGTGCACCCTCCGACTCCGATTGAGTATGCTCCAAGTATCCTCTTCAAATTATACCCCTATGTTTATCACATCTAAATTATTGTTAGTTTAATTTGACTATTGACCATAATTTACACATCATCACATTGGAACATATAATTGTCAAAATAATAACTTCTTTCCTAGATTTTCACTATAATAATTAATTGTCAAAATAACATATAATTGTCAAAATAATAACTTGATTGTAAAGTCAATTGTATATATGTCTTGAAATTTATAAAGTTGTTGATCTGAGTTCAAATTACCTAATGAATTAATAATATGATATTACATATTTTAAAATACACCTAGTCATTGTGGATAATCTTTGTAGGCATACCTCAAACCTTTGTTCATAGGGCAAGATCTTTGTCATCGTCAAAATAATTTGTTTCAGTAGCAGCATGCAGATATTGCTAGCAGAGATTGTGTATTCGAATTCCCTTACTAGCTAGCAAGAAAAGAGGTTAGGAAAAGATTTTTTTTCACTAATTTAAAATTCTTCATGCTAGTCGGCCTTTTCTTTAAATTTATGACTTTAAGTTATTTATTAAATAAATGATAAATGTATTAAAAACATTTATACTAATTAAAAAAAAAGGTTGACTAGTCATCAGTGCAACTGTATAAGCCTTCATGAGGTTGTCTAGTCATTGCAATTTGCAAGAAGAGAACGATGCATTTATAATAATTGAGGTAATTTGCGTAATAGTCAAATTTTATATTCGATGTTTTCTTCTGAAATAATTTTATTTTGTCAAGTCAAAGAAATGTGAATGATATTATTCATAATTAATCTCGTCAATTAAAATTTATTCAGATTTATTAAATCGATTGAATTAAAATTTAAACAAGCTCGTCTTTGGTTCAAGTGTGGTAGCTCCGCTTGACTCGAGTTAGGTTAGCTAAGCTCGTTTAAAGCTCGTTAACCGCGATAAGCTAACAGTGACATGGTAAAATTTTAAGTTGATGAGCGGAAATTTTTTTAGCTTGAGCTCGACTCTGGTCATGTATATCAACTCTTTACACTTATTTTACAGGTCATATGATCGCAACAACCATCTATGTTTAGAAAATGTTTTCACTTTATCACTTATATTTCAAAATTTGTCAATCGCCTATGTTTTAAAATGTTATAGTCCATCACCAATTATATCAATTCATCGTTAATAATATCATGTGAGGGACATGTGATTGACAGTACGATTATTCGACCATTTCATTTAATCTATTTTGGAGTAACAAAATTGAAATAACTCATCCCTAGTGTTGAATTTGAAATAATGCACTCCTAACCGGCACTCAATAGAATATTTGACGTGCGAGGTCAAATAGGATATATTTTGAAATATAAGTGATTGGGAAATGACAAGACGTTTTAAAACATATATAAGTGATGAAATAAAAACATTTTGTAAACATAATTGACTGGTGCGACCATTTTTCTTATTTCACATCGCAATCGTTACTAAAAAATAAATTAGACGTAAGTAGTTTGGATAGCCACCATTATAAGTGCAATGAGTTACTATCTCCAATCCAAAAAGAGTGATTTTTTAAAAATTTCACACAAAAATAAGAAGACATTAAAACATTCTCATAATGATCTCTATACCCTTATTTTAATTACATAACATCCGTGAGTCATTTATTAATATTGAGCTTCAAGTAATGCAACTAAGGATATTGAGGGAGAAAATGATGTAATTTACTCTGGTTTATGTAAAAGCCCACTCTTTTTTGAATATTCTTCAAATGTTTAAAAGGACATTTTTTGTATTAGAAGGAGTAATTGTTAATATATGTAATGTGCGATAGTGTGACCTCGGCACAATTTAATCTCAAATAGCGATCTTGTTACATATTAGTCGTCAAATAAAGGTGGCACAAGTATGAAACTTTGACTTCTGAAGAGTATCTAATTGATCACTTTCTGGAATTATATTACAAAAAGTTTAAAATTATTAATGACTAAATTATGCAGTATCACTAACAAGCTCAGGACCAAACGCTATGAGGGTCATATTATATGTGACTGAGATTATATTAATATTCTTTTTGATAGATAAGAAACTTTAAAAGAGGTCAAAAACATGTAGTATTACAAAAAAATTAGATTTGTGACAAAATATAAGATTATCAAAGCATCTTATATATCCGATAGGTGCCAAAAAATACTGCTATTGCATGCAATCCAACTGAGGTTGTACATGTTGATTAAAACATAAAAACTAGTAAAAAAAATTATAATTGAATAAACAAATTAAATCGAATGATTTTTTAGTGTTGAAGGTGATAAACAGTAGCTAGTAGTAAGGGGGCGTTTAAGCAAGTCTATCTGAGGTTGCTTTTTGCCTCCTCCTTGTGAGACAAATTGGTAACCCGGCTTTACGTGTATGGTAAGGGAGCTTCAATATTATTGACCAACGCAACTATAGTAACTAAGCATTCATCTTTCAGGTTGAATATACTCCATTTCATACCTAGAGTTGAATATTTGGAGTTCTTAAAAATTGGAACCATGTAGTACCAGACACGAAAATATTAGATTATTATTGTTGAAGCACCAACAATAATTTTCCCAAGAGGAAAATAATATAAAATAGATGAGGAAACTGTTGATATGGTCCTAGAAAGTGAGTTAAGGTTGTCATTTGGTTTTTGAAAGTTTAATAATTGCAATTTAGTCCTCGAAATTGCAAAAAAATTACAATTCAGTCCAAAAATTAACGGAGCCGTTAAACTTAATGGTACTTGTGTAATTGGCTTCTATTAAAGGTTTCGCTAAATTCTAATGACTCCAGTAGTTTTTGGACTAAATTACAACTTTCGTCAAATTTCGGGAACTAGTTTGCAACTATTGAACTTTCGAGGACCAAATGATAACTTCGGTCCACTTTATATGACAATTTCGACAATTTACTCTATAATAGACTATGTAGTTTAATTTTTATTCTTGTCCTATTCGGTAGGTCTAAATGTGTTTACACAAATTGTGCAAGCAATGTAATGCAATTATGGTTATCATGATGAAGATAAGATGAATATGTAAGTTGGTGGAATACAAATCTCCTAAAGATCACTTGAACTCGCTAGCGATGTGCATTAGGTCTAATCTTTGAGTTCGATAGTTATCTAGGATATTACTAATCATAGCTTGACTAATGCATCATTTGAATCACAGTTGATTGTTTTATAAATCATGAATAAGAAAAATAAATTTGATACTATTAATCATCTTGACCAATCCTTCTTCCATTGACCAATGCATCATTTGAATAAGAGTTGATTGTTTTACAAATAATATTATACATCGTATAAAAAAAATGAAATTAGTGGATTGTAATATTAATCATCCAGTCTTGAAATCATATTAATAATTAATTATAATAATAATAAGAAAAATAAAATAATAATAATAATATAATAATAATCTACTTTCATTTGAATAAAAAAATTGAAAAAATTAAGGAAGGAGCTATCTACAAAATTGTAATTCAAAAGTTTTGATGTGGTTAAGAGAACAAAATTAAGTAGTAAATTTTGATTTAAAATTTTGTTAATGATTTCATTCATGTCTGATTTTATTCGATAATTCTTTTTTATATTAATAAATAGACTTAATGAAATAAGTAATGAAAAATTATATTTAAATACAGGATTAATTGAGTTTAAATAGTAAATTAATTAAGTTTAAGTAGTACAGTTAATGATTTTAACCAATTGGCCCTTAGTTGCCCTAATTTGACATTTCTATGTTTCTTCGTACAAATGTTCTTCTCCATTGTCATTCTAACGTTCTAAATTGGATTTTGTCAATGTTATATGTGCACCCCCATTATGTTCCAATTGACGACATTCAATCATATTGTTTTCAGATTGTTGCTACTTTTTATCGTACATCTTCATAGTAGCAAGCGAAGGCGGCTAACCTTTAGTAAAAACTTTGAAAATTATGGACTTCTACCAAAGTATTACTTTTAATCTTTGACATATATTTTAATATTGTATTTATTTAAAACATATACTCATCACATTTTTGTTTTTCTTTTCTAAATGGGTCTGGTATAACAGTGCACGTTGTCTTAGCTCTAATTCCTCATTATTCGATGATCAAGAAGCTTATTGTTAGCGGTTTTACCACTAAGGCAAGATGTCTTGACAGGAGAGGTGGTACTCTAACCATATGATAAATAGAGTGTTTATTCATGATTCATCACTTTGATATTCATCTACTGTGGCTTTATCTCTTTGACTTATTATACTAATTTTGTTAATATCTCTAGAAAAATGTTGTTGTTGATACTGTATGCCTAGATAAGAATTTCTATGCTCTTCCTACAAAACATTCGAAATATTTTCATTTTCAAAATCATAGAAACGAAATGTTAGTGCAACTTTAAAATTATTAATTTGTTTATGTACAAATTATGTAAGTTCCAATTTTAATTACAAATATTAAAATTTAAAAAATGGTTACACTCATTCCTTTGAAACTATATATTTACATAAAGAAATTTATATTGCACAAAATTATTTAATATAATGATCGTATGTTAGGTAATGACTCTATAAGTATTTGCATTATTCATATATATAACATGTATTTTATATTTTTAACGTGTTAGATACTTACATATGTATATCCATGTTTTATGATTTAAACTTTTAGATATATTTTTACAACTAATGTTACAAGTTAAATATTTTATATAAAAGTTTAAGTTTTTATTTAAAGTTAATTTCAAGACTCTTACAAACCGTTAATTTCATTTCTTATATATACAATATCTATATTTATACAAAAAAAATTTACTATATACTCCTCCATTTCAAAATATATGATGTTCATAAAAAATTTAATTTTTCATAATTGTTGATTGTTTACGAAATTCAATATACTTTTATATACGCATGTTTTCCTTTTTGACCCTTGTTTGATAAGTTACTTTTCATTTTGATAGTACTATGTAGGGTATAATAGTAAATGTTCTTAATCCCTTATAAAGTACTTTTTGACTAAACAATCAAATATTTTGAAACAATGGAGTAACATGCAAGTAATAAAATGATCATGTAGTTCTGGGGCAAAACTAGAGGGGTGGGGTGGGCACTGACCCACTAGATTTTTCGATACTATTATATTTAGTATATACAATTTTGTTTTGTGATATATAATATAAAAAGTGTAAATAACCTAAATGAAATTGTAGGTTAGTTGGTTGGAGCTTTGCTTCGAAAGGTGGAGGTCTTAGAATCATGTCTCATAAAACATGTTTTTGCATTTATTTTTGACATAGTTTGAAATTTTTTTGATACTTTAACTATTTTAAAAAAAATTTAACCCTCCGTCCCTAATTTGTTTTTTTTTTTTTTTTTTTTTTTTTTTTTTTTTCCGAAAAAAGCTTTTATTAACAAATAGACAGAAATTACAAACCATCATTGGCTAAGGATGGCCATACTAAAACCCCAATCAAGGCATAAGCCCCAATTAGTTCTATTTCTAACTATCCTCTCCCACCCATTTACACAACTACGAATAGAAAGAAAACAATTAGCAGTAGCCGCTAATTTGTTTTTTATTTTTAAGTTAGTCCCTCCTATTATATAATTTTAAAGTTATCTCCTTTTATTTTCATCTTGTTTTCGCCCCTAATTTAATTCCTCTTAAAATCATATAAAATCTATTGTGTCTAATCAATATAAATTAATTAGAGGGCTTCATGATAAATTGATATGAAGGAGGCATATATGTTGGATAGGACTATATTTTAAGACTCCTAGGTATCTTAAGAAGTTGATCTCCCACAAGTGTAAGAAGTTTTTTGGACATACGGATTATAAATTGAGATATGTAATTGGTCGCAGTCCTATAAGGGGAGATTAATGGGATATAAAACCAGAAATAATCCTTCTAATATTTTAATAAAATATTACTTCTATATAAATTCGAACTTACGATGTCAGAGTGTCTCCATAAAATCAATTGGTGTTAAGTAAAATAGCTACTTAGTTTATTAAGTAGTATCTTCTTATTTTTCAATGTGAGACTCTCACATGTGATAATTTTGGATCCATTTGGAGCAATCTTAACACTCTCTTTACATGTGAACAGAGACGAAACCAAGATGAAAAATCAAGGGGGCTAAATTGAAAAAAAGTATTGGTGTCGACTAGTTAAAAATACAACATTATAAAAATTATAAAATTTATCTTAAATATACTCTACGGCCTCTAACTCTATTGTAACCATCGATAACACAATCGGTAAAAATACTTTTTAGTTATTTCTTTTTCAGTTTAAATGACCATATATCATCCATCTAGTTTCATATATTTGTCTTGATTTGACTCACTTGTTCAATTGTTATCGTAGAAATTAGTGATGTTAGAATAAGTAGAATGAATCTATCAACGAAAGGATAAATAGTAAAAATTCTTAAGCTTTGTAATATTGCTCTGCTAATAGTAAACTATTGTATGATCAAAATATTAAAAAGTAGAATTACAACATAGTTACATGCTACCAATTATCAAATTTAAATCTGTAATTACTTACAAATAATAAATAAAATTGTATAAATACTAAAAGTTGGCCGAATGAAAAAGGGAAATTGTTGGGGAAACTTGTATAACATAAAAGTTGGATAGAGAACTTGTATAAAATTAGTAAAAGTTGGCTTAATGAACAAAAGGAAGTCGCTGGGGAACATAATAGGTAAAACCTATTTCCCCGGCCCATATTTCCACGGACCATTGTATGTCCTATTTTACCCTTTTGTACGGATTTTGTACGGGTGAAATTAAAGTCGTATAGGCTTTGGTATGATGCTTCCACACGTTCCGCTTACAATTCAGATTAAAACAACAATAGATGAACTACACTCTCCAACAGTATCAAACATTTAGGTGCGTTATTTTCACACGTTCGGTTGCTAATCCATTAAAATTATTGACGAATCATACGAGTAACTTTGTTAAATATCAAACACAGGTATGACATGCACACCCGTTTCTGTAGGCTTAGTACTATACTTTCATTTGTTAGGCGAAATATGATTTTTATGTTAATGGTTTAAGACTTCCTTCATTTTTTTTTGATATATATATATATTTTGACAATATTAATTTCTTTTATCAATTGTAAACACATTTTTTATATTTTTATGTTAATGGTTTAAGACTTCCTTCATTTTTTTTTTTTTGATATATATATATATATTTTGACAATATTAATTCTTTTTATCAATTGTAAACACATTTTTTATAATGAACAAAATATTTGAATAAAGTAACAACTATGCATACAACTATAGTGCATAAACTAAAAAAAGACAACAATTAAATAAACGACATCAAATGAAACGAATTAGAAGACAATGAACTATTTTTTTCTTCATGTCGGGGGAAGTTTTGTTCTTTACTATTAATCTTGAGCATAGTCGTGACAACGCAATCTTGTTCGAAGTTGCCGTGTACGGCCTCAACGAGATGCGTCGTGTTTAAATTTAAATGTTGTACTCTTATTAATATTAAGTTTAATTTTGTAATGTTTTAATATTTCTACGTTTATCATTAAAACATGATAGACCCTTTATTGAATCACTTATTAATATTTGAAACGTGTTGTTAATTAGTTAGTACTATTATTTAAAACTAAATACATACCTTAATACGCAAATTTTCAGATGTTATAAGTTGAACGTGCAAGATTATCATACTATAAAATCTAGAATGATACAACAATATAGATTGTGAGTTTTAGTTAGTACACAAACTTCGAATTGTGTGTACTGTCAATTCAAAATTCAGTTAAAGATTCTATTTCTGACACAAAAGCAACGGGTGACAGTGTCATACCTCTAAAGACCATATGAAAAGGTCATCCGTGCAATTAAATTTAATATAACAATTTCACACGTACCAGTTAAATTGAAATCTTTAATTTTTTTTTTATATAATTTTAGAAAATGCAAATTGTAATTTTTAATCCACTTGGTGTTCCAAAATGAGGTAATGTACTGTAAAAAAAATTGGGAAAAATTAAAAATCAAATTTCACGTCCACTTATAGTGATATCGACACTTGTACTATCGAATCGTGTACTTCATTCATATTAGTTCATTAACTCACGCTTTCAACGAAACCCATCCAAAGATTCCATTTTTGTATTCTCATCTTATATGTTGTGTTTTATATAATATTCCTTGGTCAATTGATAATAAAATACATTACAATCCAATATAATAATGAAATAATCAATAATCGATAATCGAAATTGAGAAATAGAGATGAACATGTGAAATTGTCATACATTAAAATATGAAAAGCTCCACTCTGGTGCTATATTATCTATGACTATATATTATTCTATCTAGCGCCGTTAATTTTAAAATGTATGTTTACAAAAAAATATGGTACATAGATCATACAATGTTAAGAATGTTAACAATGTTAACAATTTCATATTTTACAGAATGAGAGCAAACATGGTACGTGTGAAAGTATCACACTATGTATTACACTACAGATGTGCATGCCATAACACAGTTCTATGTTCCACAGATATACACGAATGAATCATTACATCAATAACCCACAAAAATAGCGTACGTGTGAAAGTATCGTACTAGAGGTTTAGCTACATGTAAAGAATCTTTATCGTGCCAATAGGCTTGAATAAATAACTTGTACCAATTCAATTGATTTAATGTCCAACTGAATGCGGAACGTGTGGAAGCATCATACAAAAGCCTATAGGACTTTAATTTCACCCGTTCAAAAGGGCAAATTAGTAAATACACCCGGTCCGTGGAAATAGGGGCCGGGGAAATAAATGCACCCAACATAATAAGAGTGAACAAATAACGGACGCTTCTTGCTGTGGAAAAGAGGCTAAGAGCATTCACACTAGATTCCTTATAATTCTTCCCTATAATCAATTCCTTATATCACTTTATCAAATTAAGGAGCTACTATTAGGTTTGACACAAAACCAGATTCACTATTTATACTCCTCAAATCAACTTCTTTTTAAATTTTAGCTCCAACTTGGAGACAAACTCAAATTATTTAAATGTTGAAGATCCACTCAAATTATTTAAATATAAAGATGGAAATAATAAAATTTGAAAAAATTAAAATTAGTTTTTTATTTGAAAAAAAGAAGAAGAAAATAATAAAACTTTAAAATAGATTTATATTTTTAAGCTCCAATATAATTTTTTTAGCTCAATATAAAATAAATAATAATTAGTATAATTTTATTTGAAAAAAATGAAGATAATAAAATTTGAAGTGAAAAGACAAAAATTGATGTAATAAAGGAGAATAGAGAGTTTGGAGGGAATCCCCATCTTTACACATTAGAATAGAGGAGTGTGTCCACTATTGAAGGTTGTCCATGCTGTCATGCCTGCTCACGTGATTGATAACAAATTAGTAAATTGATTGAGTCATTAATGCTATTGAATAAAGGATCTCACGTGATTGATAACAAATTAGTAAATTGATTGAGTCGTTAATGCTATTGAATAAAGGCTTGTTTTGTGAGTTGATTTAGTGGTTGATTGTAGGTTGTAGGTTGTTACAATCAGCAAATTAGTATTGCATTAATGGCTGATTGTAGGCATTAATGGCTGATTGTGAGTCTTAGGCTATATATACTGCAGTTCCAGAATGAATAATCATCGAATTCATATTGAATAAGAGAACAAGTTGCAGTCAACTTTTCTTGTGTGATTTGCTTGAGTGTGCTTGTTCTGGTCATTAGAAAAGTTGACTGCAACTTGTTCTGCTCATTAGTGAAATAACAAGCACACTTGATAGTCTCCATGACTTCAAATCCTTAAAACATTTCTGTTTGCTTTCTTCACCTTCTGGTTTCCTCCAAAATTCCTTTTCAAGGAATCCCAGATAATTTTGGAACTGCTCCTGTCCAAAATCTGTTCGAACACTGATCTGTCTAAAACCTGAAACAGGTAATGCTTCACTTGATAGTCTCTACTTTTTGCCGCATCCACGGCCTCCTTGTTCCCAACACCTGCAATTCCTGTCTCTGCTGGTTCAACAATGCCCTCTTCTACTATATCCCAGAGCCCTTTTGCCCTTAGTAGATTCTCCATCATTTCACCCCAATGGTCATAATGACCATCGAAACGAGATATTGTTGTTAGTGTTTTCTCTTCGGCCATGATCTTTCTCAGAATTCCTTGTAGGTAGCTTCGTGTTTGATCCCTCGATCGAATCGCTCTGATACCAAATGAAATAACAAGCACACTCAAGCAAATCACACAAGAAAAGTTGACTGCAACTTGTTCTCTTATTCAATATGAATTCGATGATTATTCATTCTGGAATCACAGTATATATAGCCTAAGACTCACAATTAGCCTTTAATGCCTACAATCAGCCATTAATGCAATACTAATTTGGTGATTATAACAAACTACAATCAACCACTAAATCAACTCACAAAACGAGCCTTTATTCAATAGCATTAATGACTCAATCAATTTACTAATTTGTTATCAATCACGTGAGATCCTTTATTCAATAGCATTAATGACTCAATCAATTTACTAATTTGTTATTAATCACGTGAGCTGGCATGACAGCATGGACAACCTTCAATTGATATAGATCAGATTTTATAGAGCTCAAATTTGATAAAGCTATTTGAACTTTATGATGGAATCTCTGATGAATGATTCTTGTAAAATATTGTGGAATTGATTGTCTGTATTATTGAACAATGATACATATTTATACAGGAAGATGTCTACCACTACAGACTCATACAGTCAACTAATGAGTAATGACCATTAATGCTAATAATGATCACTAATGCTAATAATGGTCAATGATCACTAATGCTAATAATGCTGTAATATTCTAATACAATATGCGGGCTTATGAGCTAGCCACTCATAACCTTAACACCCTCCCTCAAACTCATGGTAATTTTATATAATTTCCAAGAGCGTGCAATACACATTACAATATTAATAATACTTAAAAAAAACATAAACATATACGCAATTGCGTCCTTTAATGCGATAATCTTCAATTAGTTGTGTAAATCGCTACAACCACCATTCGCTTAGTCGGTGCATAGGTTCCTCCGTCGATGCGGACTCGCCAGACAATGCGTATCGGATTCACTAGACAATGCGTATCGGACTCGCTAGACAATCCGTATATAGGACGCGCCAGACAATGCGTATAGTACTCGCCAGACAATGCGTATCGAACTCGACAGGCAATGCGTATATGACTCGCCAGACAATGCAAATCGGACTCGCCAGACAATGCGTATCGGACTCGCCAGTCAATGCGTATAGAACTCGCCAGATAATACGTATTGGACTCGCCAGACAATGCGTATCGGACTCGCTAGACAATGCGTATACGACTCGCCAGACAATGCTTAATTTGCCAATCAATATTTATAAGGAACACCATTTTTTTTTCTTTCGAACATGTCAGATTATTGCAAAGTTTTTTTTTCTCAAACCTAAAAAAACTAGATTTGAAATAAAAGAACTAAATAAAATTCATATCTAACAAAAAAGTACAAAAAAAATAATTTAAATCTCGCCGGTGAGTATCATATAGTAGAAAACTCACCGGCAGGGCAGCCGAAGTCGTATTTATGCCTCAAGAATCGATTGGCTCGGATACCATGTAAAATATTGTGAAATTGATTGTCTGTATTATTGAACAATGATACATATTTATACAGGAAGATGCCTACCACTACGGCTCATACAGTGAACTAATGAGTAATGACCATTAATGTTAATAATGATCACTAATGTTAATAATGGTCACTAATGCTATATGGTCAATGGTCACTAGTGCCAATAATGGTGTAATATTCTAATACAATATGCGGCTTATGAGCTAGCCACCCATAACCCTCTCAATATATATTTTTGAGATATTATCTTTTAATTTTCTCACACGTAGAATAACAGATAGTTATATTTTAAATCGTGTTTTGTTGACCACTAAAAATTAAAATGTGATAATCATTTAGAGACGAAGGTAATATTACTTTCTTGCCACAAAACTACATCTATATTTTTGGCTAATGATGAGAAAGCGAAGAAAATTCCTAAAGGCGAATGACAAACATAAAGTCCAATTACCATCGCGGAAGTTCTGGGAGATTATTACTTGCACTGAGGGGAATTCTTGTGGGGCCCTTTTTTTTGAAAATTTATTGGACATATTTTCGGCAGTGGCCGACTTAATTGTTGATTTAACCCCAACGAATAGATCAAATACTAAATTGATGATCCTTCACTCAATTTAATCGTAACTGATAAAGTAATTAGAAAAAAAGTACTGTATTTTGAATTTATATGATATCGATGTTAGGAGTTATGATCTAAAATTTTAATTTTCCCAATCTAAAAATCCTTATTTGAAAGATTATGTCATGTTATTGTAATATTCCACTATCAATAAATATGTAGATTATCAACGCAAAATCGATGAATCACTCAATCACAATTTTCTCTCTAGATTTTCTCTCTAGAGCTCCTTCTCACTAGGTTTTCCTTTCCTAAGTGCACATTTTCAAATTTCCTTCTTTTCAAAACTGTGGAATCTAAGGAATCCGATCCCTGATTTCCTCCTCGTTTGAATTTAGAGTGATTTGTGTTTATATTGATTACTATGGTCAAACCGCACGAATTGATGTGTGATTTCCTTGGTTTGTGTTCTGCTTTATGGCCAATTACCTTATTTTCATCAATTTTGATGATTCCCCACCATGATCCCACCACTATTTATTCAGACGGTAGTGTGGAGTTTATCATCAATCATTTGTCCTTCTACCCCAGTATATCTCAAGAATTTCGTCCCCTCCTCCCCCTTTTCATTCTTATTTTTGGGTTTCTAGAATTCGTCATGGATGCTGAATCTTTGAAGAGACTGGTGGCCGCATCTGAAGCTGAGGATGAGCCAGAGGATTTCCATTTGGAGGAATTTGATCTCTTAACGGGGTTAGTCGAAAGCGAAGCTAGCTTATTTGTGAAAGTCTATGGCTTCCACAAGGGCTTCATAAGTTTGCAAGGCTTCCAAACGGCAATGGCCAAAGCGTGGGATTGCTCGGACCTCCGGGTCTCACGTGTGGAAGGCCCCTTGTTACACGTTTTCTTTCCTTCCATCGAGAAAAGAATTCGGGTTTTTGAGGCAGGACCGTGGTGTTTCGATGATAACCTTCTCCTGCTTAGGGAATGGTTTCGAGGTGTGGACCCCACGGTTTTGGAATTTCAAGAGTGTAAATTCTGGATGCACGTCCGCGGGTTCGCCAATGAGTTCTATACCAAAGAAATCGCTGCTAGGTTGTTGGGGGGAGTTATGAAAAGTGAAATCATCGAACTACGTCGGGATAAAATGGGGCGGAAATTCTTTCGCATTAGGGGAATTGTTGATGTGAACAGACCCCTTCGTAGGCGTTTGGGTTTGGCAGTAGGGGGTCAAACAATGAAGGGAGTGATCTCGTATGAACGACTCCCAATAATCTGTTTTCACTGTGGGTTCATTGGGCATCTTATTCGCCAATGTCCCCTAATTCCTGAAGATGTTGATCCTCGTACGCAAGTAAAAGTGGATGCTAACATCAAGGCCCCCATGGAGCGCTCATGGGTAATTTGCAGACTAGATGCTGCTGTTGTCCACAAGGAGGAGGATGCGTGGCAGCTGCCAAAGGACAATTCTACCCTTGCTGATCGGGAAAAAGAAATGGAACTTTCCATGCAGCCGTTAGGGTCCCCTTTCCCCCTCGGTAAGCCCCATGATCCGATCAGGGATGTGGCTAGAAAAGTTTCAAATTCTATAACGGCTGATGTCATTAAAGGGCCACGGTCAAAGAGTGAAGACGTTGGACCAAGTATTCCCCCAGGCTTTGAATCAGTCATTAATGCTGATTCAAACGCATTAATGATGGAGGGTTTGACTGGTGCTATTAATAGCATTTATACGAATTCCTCTTATGAACCTGAAACGGACTGCTTGAATGGGCCCAATCTACCCCTGGTGATCCGAGATAAAGGGAAGGAAACGATTGACCCCTTCATCCCAGATTTTGAAGAAGGGGGTAATGCACATGGTCTTCTCCAAACTCTGAAATTTTTCGATTTTTCAGCTGCCAAACCCTCTTCTAAGGGTATTCACATCAAGGAGCCAAATATAATTCATGATCGTAGTCCCTCCAACAGACACAAAAGTCCTAGGAGGCCTGCTGTTAAGAAACGCCAACACCCATATGAAAAGGGTCTTAAAGACGGATCTCCCAGAAAGAAGACATCCCTTTCCGACGATGGATTGGATGTCTCCTCCCAAAACAGTGAATCGGCTGGGGCTGCAGGGCAGTCCAGCCGGGCAGAATGAATTGCCTCGTTTGGAACTGCCGGGGATTGGGTAATTCCCGAGCAGTTCGATCGTTGATGGGGCTAGTGCAGTCTCATAAACCTGCTATGATATTTTTGATAGAAACAAAACTGGTTGCATCAGAGTTGGAGTACATTAAACAGAAAATAAAATTCGCGAATGGGTTGTGTGTAGATTCCAAAGGGAGGCGTGGAGGCTTAGCCCTACTGTGGAATCGAGATCTCGACGTTACTGTCAAAACCTACTCTTCGCACCATGTTGAGGCGCATGTCGTGGAGAATGGAGTGGAACAGTGGCGGTTTGTGGGTTTCTATGGGCACCATGAAACTGTAAAGCGGAAGCTCTCATGGGATCTTTTGCGGTTTATTAATAGTTTCACTTGTCTGCCTACTATCTTTATGGGTGATTTTAATGAAGTCTTACTTAGGTCTGAATGTTTTTCTTTTAAAAGGAGTCGACCGAATTGGCAAATGGACCAATTTCGGCAAGTTGTAAGTGATTGTGCTTTAAATGATATTGGTTTTTCTGGTTATCCTTTTACTTGGTGCAACAATTTTATCTCCCCCCACTCTACAAGGGCTCGTTTGGACAGAGCTCTAGTCAGTATAAATTGGACAACTCTATTCCCTAACTGTACGCTTAGTCACTTATCCACAAACAATTCGGACCACTTGCCTCTTTTGCTTGACTTAGGGGTCAAATCGATATCCCCCTCAAAACAAAAGCCGCGGTTCCGGTTTGAGGAGGGTTGGTGCTTATATGCCAGTTCCACAGCTGTGGTGGAGGACTCTTGGGCAAAGAGTACAGAGGTGGATCCGGGGGCTAAGGTTTTCGATAGCATCCGACATACTCGGTTAGGATTTCTGCAATGGAAGCGGGAAGTTTTGGGGAATGTTCCCCGGACAATTAAGGAGAAACAAGCACAATTAGACAGTTTACAGCAGGGGACAATCACTAACGCGACCAAAGGACAGGCCTGTATTCTGGCCAAAGACATAGACCGGCTGAGAGAGACTAATGATATCTATTGGTGCCAACGGTCTAGGAATTTTTGGCGGGTTAAAGGTGATCGGAATACAGCGTATTTCCATGCCTTATCCAACCAGCGGAAGAAGACCAACTGGGTGTTAGAGCTTCAAGACTCTCAGGGCAACTGGGTTAGAGATACTGATGGTATCAAGGGACTTGCTGAGGCTTTTTATGCTCAGCTGTTTGCGTCCCAATCGGATAGCAGATTGCCCCAGTTGGGGCCATTGCCAATTAGGCAACTGTCAGAGTCTGATAAAAATTGGCTCTCTGAACAGTTTTCGGAGGATGAGATCAAGAAGAGTTTGTTTTCAATGAAGGGCTCCAAAGCCCCCGGGCCCGATGGAATGTCAGCAACATTCTTCAAGCATTACTGGGGGACTGTTGGAAGGGATATCACCGCCATGGGTCTCCAGGCTCTGAACCAAGGTGAGTTGTTTAGGAAGATGAATTTCACTCTCATTACACTTGTTCCCAAGATTCCCAAGCCGGTCTCAATGACCCAATTTCGGCCGATTGCCCTGTGCAATACGAGCGTCAAGATAATAGCCAAGACCATTGCCAATCGACTGCAAAAAGTCTTACCCACTATAGTCTCGGACTCACAGAGCGCATTCGTACCGAATCGGCTTATTACGGACAATATTCTTTTGGCGTATGAACTTCATCATACAATCAAAAAGAAAAAGTCGGGCAAAGAGGGTTACATGTCCATTAAATTGGACATGGTAAAGGCCTATGATAGGATTGAATGGAAATTCTTGAGGTTCATGTTGCAGCAGTTTGGTTTTAGTGATCATTGGGTTAAAGTCATTATGATGCACGTAGAATCTGTTACTTATAGTCTTATTATTAATGGGGAGCAGACGGGGTATATTCGCCCAGGACGTGGGCTTCGACAAGGTGATCCATTGTCTCCCTACTTATTTATCTTGTGTACCGAGGGGCTTATTGCTATGCTTAAAGACGCATGTAATACTGGGCATCTACATGGCATACGCTATGAGGGAGTAGAACCAATCTCCCACTTAATGTTCGCAGATGATACCTTGCTGGTAGGCAAGGCATCAGTAGAGGAGGCTGCCACGTTCAAAAATATTTTAAGGACTTATGAGGATCTCTCGGGTCAGCTGGTGAGCGTCGAGAAATCTTCTATCCTTTTCAGCCCTTGTGTGGCCGAGGATACCAAGAGGAATATCTCGGGTATGTTAGGCATTCCCGTAGTTTCCAACCATGGTAACTACCTAGGTCTCCCATCCACTATCGGCACCTCCAAAAAGGAGGTTTTTACCTATATCCTTGATAAGGTAAAAGCCAAAGTGGAGAATTGGAAACCTAGGCTCCTATCTACAGCAGGAAAGGAAATCTTCATTACTTCAGTGTTACAAGCGATCCCCACCTTTACAATGAGTTGTTTTCGTCTACCGAAATCTCTATGTGATTCTATTAACTCTCTACTTTCTAATTATTGGTGGGGATCGAAGGACAACGGTAAAAATAAATTACACTGGATTAATTGGAATACATTATGCAAAAGTAAAGATGCAGGGGGTTTAGGGTTTCGGGATACACAGTGCTTTAACAAAGCATTATTGATGAAGCAAGTGTGGCGGATAGCAAGCAACCCCGACTCCCTCCTTGCTCGAGTCTTTAAGGCTCGTTACTTCCCTCAGACCAGTTTTTGGGTCGCATCATTGGGAAGTTCTCCCAGCTACACGTGGCGGAGCATCCTCTCGGTTCGCGACCTCGTAAACAAGGGAACACAGTGGACATTAGCTGATGGGCAAAACATAAAAGTATGGCAACAAAATTGGGTACAACATACTCATTCAAAGCAGCTCATAACACCCATTGATCCAGATTTAGCTGACATTACAGTAGCCGAATTAATCGATCCAGACATTGGGACATGGAGGATAGACAGGCTACTATCCATTTTCCTACCAGTGGATATTGATGGGATTCTAACTATCCCACTTAATAACCTAACTGGACAGGACAAACCACAGTGGATGCATAGTTCACAGGGGCAGTTTACAGTCAAGACAGCATACGAATGGCTCATGAAACCCGAACAAACACATACACATGCATCAAGTAGCACATCAAATCAGGATGACAGTTTTAAGCAGATCTGGCAACTAAGGATCCCCAAGAAAATCAAACATTTTCTATACAAGGCGTATCTAAACAAACTGGCAACCAAAGTCAATCTCCATAACAAGCATGTGGATCTAGAGCTTAAATGTCCACTATGTCAGTATTTACAAGAAGATGAGGAACATCTATTTATCAAATGCGCATATAGTCAAGAAATAAATAGCATACTGAAAATGCCGGCAATCACTTCTAATAATCATACATTCAAGGATTTGTTCAAATTTGTTCACAATCGGGTTCCCCCGGACAAGCTTAGATTATGGGTCACATGCATGTGGGATTTATGGTACCAAAGAAACAGATCGGTTCATAATAACACAGTAAGGAACCCAATGGAAGTCGTACAGTTCGCTACTTACTTTCTAGAGGCATATAAAGCAGCTCCAGCCCTCCTCACGGCCACGGCTCCGCCAAATTGACTCGTCGTCCTTGTCGAGTGCTCCTCCGGAGGGAAATAGCTCCGATCTGGTCCAGAAGGGTATCTTCATCGTACCTCCGGCAACGGAGGGGGGAGGACAAGGGTAGGGGTCTTTTCGGGTCAGAGCACGCGAGGTGGAAGGGGGAAGTATAAGGTTGCGCATGGAGGTCAGGAGGTGATTTCGATGTTGTTTAAGAGATTGATGAACAAGATCAGTATAAAGATTGCAGAGAAGAAACGAGAAAGGCTCTCAACTTTTCGTCTTCTCTCAGAGAGAAGTAATGAAAGAGTTCAATAAGTGCTTCTCTTTAATAGAAGCTGCGCGAAATAAAAGGGTCTTTACCCTAGTTCCTTTCTTTTATAGGCTTTAGGTTAGGGTTAGATATAGAATGGATTTGGGCCTTCAAAAAGGGCCATGTTAGTTTGGACTGTAGTTTAGATTTTTCTTGAACCCTGAAGTTCGGGGTATTTGTGTACTCGGTTTGAGTTTTCTTGGTTCGTTTTTAATACATCGCTAATTATCAAAAAAAAAAAAAATAAATATGTAGATTATTATACAAATCCTACCCCTAATTAATTTAATAATTGAGTACTTTCTTATACTCTTAGGATCTCAACAAAAAAGTTTATCAAGAATAAAAAATAATTAAATTATTTAAGTTCTTCAAAAATATTAAAACACTAAGGTTGCGTCTGGTATAGTGGAATGGAATGGTGTAGGAATGGAATAGATAAAGTAATGGAATAGACAAAGGAAAGGAATGAATTAATGAATTTTATTACTTTGTTTGGTATGTGAGTAGTAATGTGATTGAATTATCACATTACCCCCAATTTTTGTAATTTGATTACCTAGTAGGAGGTAATTATCCATTACCCCCAATTTGGGCGGAATGGTTATTACCTCATTTGAGGTAACCACATTCTTCCAAAAGATGATTCTCTATGATAATCCAACAACTTATGTAATTAAATCGTTTTTGTTTATAGTTAGCGCCTTAGCAACGAGGTGAGTTTTGAACTAAGACCTTCAAGCCATTAGAAATAGACTTTTCTACTAGGCTATTCAATTAATTCAAATTGAGTAGGTTATAAAAGTTAAAAATTGGGTAATTTTCACATAATGGGAATAGCAAAGCATACTCCCTTAATTTTTTGTGTTATCCTAGCAAAAATAAATATTATAAAAGTCTTGTCACTTTAAAACCTCAACGTAATATTTCATTGTCTTTTCATTTTAAGTCCTTATCTAGCGATGATTGTATTATAAAGATTTCTAATAGCAATACCTTCATTAAATGTTTACTTTATTCATTAATTAGAAATATAATATAAAATGTTATTGATTTTTAAATGATTCTTTATTAACATAAAAATTGTTAGATTGACAATTTAAAAAATCAAAATTAAATATAAATAATGTGGATCATTATTTCTAATATATGGATGGATACAATATATATATAAGTAAATGGAAGTCAAAGAAGGTAAGGTGGTATGTACTTTTAGTCTCAAGCAAACCACATAGATAAGAACAAAAAAAAGGCACAATCAAGAAAATCGATTAAATTGCCGATGGCTCAATAGCCTAGTGGCATCCGGCCCAACCTTTCATGTAAGAGGTCATGGGTTCGAACCTTGTTGGAGACATATTTGTCTCATATTATACTCTAACTTTCTATTAGTTAGCAATTTCTGTATTCATGTTTGTAATATCATTGTAGTCACAATTCATCGCTAATTATCAAAAAAAAAAAAAAGAAAATCGATTAAATTAAGGTGAGACACAAGTCCTCTAAACTAAGATACTCCTCACTGAAATTCGTGTACATATACTTTTGTATTTTGCAATCGTCCTAGGTAACGTAAAATTCCCTCATTCTCATTCCACATATTTTGTAAGAATTGTGAGTAGTAATTAATTAAATTATTAGGGATTTGTGAGGATTTAGCGTAACGAATAACCATAAATGTGATTAATTAAGGTGATTAAATTGATTAATTAATAAGGATGTTGCTTAACGCATTCGAAATCTTTGTTACTCACTACATCATCGTATGTCGTGTAATGTATAATCTCAGTGATTTGGGTCACGTGAAATCTTGATTAAAAGGGAAAAGATTGAATTTGATGAGTGATTTACAAGCCACTTTAACATCCTTTATTCTTACTTATTCTTTTGATAATTTCCACATAAAGGGAATTTTTTATAGTCAAACTTCATAAATCATAACATACATTTGGCAGTCATGTGATAAAAAAAGAAGTCAAAATGAGATATTATTAATTTTTTAAAAGAGAATTTGGATGGTAGTTTAAAATGGTCTATGAGACCAAGTAATCGGATATTTGATTTAAGGAAAGCTTCGAGTTTATAATTTTGTTTGATATTTGTCATAAAAAGTAATTAATAAGTGAGTTATTGTTGCACTTTAATTTTTGTAAGTGGCATTAGTACACAATAATTTCTATAAATGTGTAATTGGTGCGAAAATTATTGGTTCCTGTAGTTGTTGATGGAGAAATAAAATTTAAGTTTATTTAGGAGTCAAATTGCTCATTTAACGAATACTTTGGGTGCAAAAACCTAATTTCAATCCTCTATCTTAAGGTATAGTAGTTGAGGTAATTTCAGTAGGAGAAGGAGAGAAAGGTAGAAAAGATGACATAAAGTTTAAAATATTATTATTTGTATATAATATTTATCAAATTATAACTATGCCTCAAAAATAAGTTTTAAACACTAACAATTAACAAAATCATAAATTTATGAACAATTTTTACACCAACTATATACTTACAGAGTCACGTTCAAGTATATTATCGGCTAATTTTTTTTTCACTTCCATATATGATAATAACACTTCCATTCATGAAAGATAATAAGAGAATGAGATAGGTCATACTCAAGAAATGGAATGTGAAGATCATTATCTATATTTTATTATTGGTCCAAAAAAAAGAAGAAGATAATTGTCCATGAAAATATGCTTATGATTATCAAGTTACATATTAACCATTTGAACCCATTAGCTTGAAAATAACATTTTGTTAGGGGGCCAGGGACTCATAACCGTATTGGGTAAGTTCGTTGACAGTATTGATAAAAAAAAATATATATTGGTAGGGGATTCGAATTTATAACCTTGCCGTCACAAATTTATTTATTCAATCAATTTGACCATTTTTACGAACAAATAACAGAAAATTAGGAAAGACTCCAGTTGTGATCTTAAAGGTGAAAAACGATTTTTTTAGTGGCCCAATATTATTACATAGTTGTGTATTTTACCAGAAAAATACTTGAATACAAAATCATGTACTAAACTAAATAAAGTATAGTATCTCGAGAGTATGTATACTGAGTAGATTGCTTTAGATAGATACTTAATTGAATTTCTACTTGGCTTGATATCTACTCATGAATCAATTCAAGAAATTGAGTTGATCAAGAACATGATTTTTGTTTGTTCATTTACTAACTCACTTTACAAGTAATTATCCCAGTTGCATGTGAAACACATAATTGAGTTACTTAATACTTAAACACAATCAAACGAACAACATGATACTTCACATTCGATGGGGCCATCAATATAGCATCTTCAATCATAATAATCAACCATCTTTTAAGATCAAACAAGTTCTTGCAATGTTTCATTACTCATCATCATATATCAATATAATACCAAAAGAATTGCTAGATGCATTATTATATTGTTGTTTCTTCAATTCGTTCAATAATACATAAAATTCTAAATTTCGAGCTCAAATACTTCTATATGTTGTACAATATTTGGTTAAAAAAAATATATAACTATTTTAATTTTAATATGGAGTAAAAATTATGTGCGTCAATTAAAATCACACAGTACGTTAATTTTGATCACTAAAACTTGGGCTTGAAAATTACTTTGGATGGAGATGGAGCAGTGGCGGAGCCTCTGAGGTTCGTGCCCGTGTAGTCGGAACAATCACTTTTCTTTTGAAAAAAAAAATAATTATGTATAAAGGAACAATTAATGTAAAAATTATCATGTAAATTTATATTTAAATATATTTAAATATTTTGAACAATCACTTTAAAATTAAGCCGCTTTCGAACATGCACCTTAAAATATCAAGATCCACTACTCAGATGGAGTAATAGTAATTGTTTTGGTACTCCATAAATGAAGATGAGCATGAGGAGTGTCTATATTATTTCCCACACAAATCCAATCATGTCAACCACTGTTCTTTCGCTTAGCTTGTTGACCCCGCAACTACGAAAAAGAGAGGGAGGGCCTCTATGTACTAATAATAGGGTGATGAAAAATCCATTGACTTATCTAAAAAGTTTGAAAATCTACAAAAATCATGCTCTTTTGAATTGGACATGTAAACTTATCCCCAATAACATCATATAATATCCGTCCTCCCCTCCCATTTTGGGGGAGTTTTCTTATACGGATGCTCTTTGCTCTTGATTTGAGTACTACCTCTAATCAAACCGACGACATTCTAGTTATAAAGTACGCGTCTGGATGATAAGTTTTTTCTTAAGAGTGAATCGTTAATTTAGCCCGAAAAGACAGTGTTCAAACTGCTAATGACTGTCCAATTTTGACATGACAATAGTACTTGATTAGGGAATTTCCTCCTTGAAGAACAATTAAGAGAACATATTGTTGCAAGCACATGCAAATGCTATGATCATACCAATAAATAGTCTAGGCAAAAATAAAAGCAGTAGAAAAATGGGGAGCATATTAATTTTACCATATCTCTAAGCATTGCATAAAATGGACAGGCATGTTTGAATGTCGTTGAAGACCATCATTTTATTCCTCAAAACAGTAGTTTGTTTCCTTAACAATGTCCACTCAAAAGTTACTAGATAGAGTATGTTCTCATTGGACCGAATTTCAGATGCTCTTCAATCTAACAAGTAACAATCATTTCTATATGTTCTTGTATTCCAAACAAGATCATTACTACATAAATTACTTAATATTTGTTTTGGATTAGTTTTTCTGGTGAAATGATTATTACCAAATAGTAATGGAGTCAATGTTTACGTAACTCCGGAAAATGAATGAGGAAAATCGCGATATGTCCTTCTTAAAGGTTCGAAACTAGCTAATCCTAAAATCTTTGTTTCAATATGAACATGTATGTTATGACTTATGATCATTCATCAAATGTGGTTTATCAAATTTCAGTTCAGATATGTTTCTAGACACAGTGGTATATTGAGAGATTATCTTTAACTGTTGTTGCCTCTTCCTTTGAAGTCGTAGGGCATGATTTATACGCTACCCGAGTCGAGCTTGAGATACCAGGTTAACTAGATCAAATGGATATTTTATCAATAACGATAACTACATAGTTGTTTCGAGTATTGAACAACGTAACTTCTGTTGGAAACAAGTTCGATCAAGATCAAAATTGGCTAAGCAAAGATGAGGATTCCGGTTATCCACTAACAAGTGGGGAGTATTTCTGCAACTAGTGTAGTTCGTCTCCTTTGCAATAACGAAAAATGTGCCTACAATATTTGTGTGGCTAGACACTGCAACTCAGTCAACTTGTCTAATGTTGATGTTGATCCTTGAAGTTCTACAGTATTCCAAGAAAGAGGAGTCGTCTTCATGAGAAAAACAAGATTCAAGAGAAGTTATTTCGGCATGTTCCTCATCGGTGAAAATTCGAGGAACACCTGCAAAATTAGGTTAGTGTTTAGTTACCTGGAGTTGGAAAAGAGCGAAAAATGAACATGTAACCTCAGAAAGTTGATCTATGACTAGGGCAGCAAGCACCCGTGGGAAGAAACTGAAACAAGAATGTGGCGGCACTCACCATGGAAGCATTCTCTCGCTTCTCCAGCCATGAGCACCACATCACCACTTCGAAGAAACATCGCAATGGGTGTATCGTCCCTCGTCTTTCCACCTAGAAGGAATATTGCTTTGCAGGCCAAGCTGAGATACAAAAGTATACTTCAGGATATGTGTAGTGAAATAGAAATCTTCCGATACCAATTTCACAAACTATAACATATCAATCAGTAAAGTAAACTTATATCACGTACCTCAAGCTTACAATAGGTTTACTCCAGTCTTTCTCCATATCATCAAGGTGCCCACCTAGCATATCACCTGGAAGGAGGATTATTAGGCTCTATAGGTAATGAAAATTAAACTGTAACAAGACATGCCCAGCTTCATCTGGGGTCAACTCGGAAACAGCCTCCCTGTTATCACAGCACAGGGCTCACAGGATAGGGCTGGGAACAATCCAACTCCCCATTATCCACTTAGGTCGGAGCTTATCTAGATGCATTGGGGCATGCCAGTGTTACTGTGTTGTTGTAATAAGAGAGAACAGCTCCTCCCAGCACCTGAACTGAAGTAATTCACTATCGCAGCTTCTGGCTGAAATGCTTCTCCTGGTGGCATTGCTGGTGCTGCTAATGTCTTGGCCAGCTGGCAGAGTGCATCAGGTATCTTCAGGTGAGGTAGAGAAATGTTGTAGCTCCTCTGCAAGTTAGTAGATGAAAGCTACTGTAAATCATCGCACAATACGGTAAAACAGCGGAATAAACAGCTATCTGTTACATTTTTAGTACAAACAATCCAGTAGGAAGAAGTAACTTCAATAGTAAAAAAGGGATGGTGCTAGTACACATGACAAGTAAATTGTTAAGAGCTGGCAAGTCGACAAATGGACAGCCAACAAATACCTACAACTTTCAGTAGGGAAGCTGAAACCAATTGCTATGCTATCAAGATAAGGATCACCTAATTGAACATTAATAGGGAAACAACGGATCATGTATCAATAGAAACCAATGGTATCACCAATTTTCCCAGGGAGAACTTTCACGAAATAAACATAGTTTTAAAGAATAATCATGTAAGTTCCTTCGATAAAGCTAAGACTATAAGAAGGAAATGAATAAGACCTTAGACCAGTCAAATTGTAGACCAAGGGTGCTCCACCGTAACTTACGCAGCAAAACAGATGCCGACACTGATTTGCTTGTATTGCCTCCTGATGTGACAGATTGTTCTTCTGAAAATTTCCACTTAGGATCATTACCCTCGATCACATCGGCCCCTGTACCATTGGTTTTTGATAAAGACTCCACCTCAGTCAAACATTTTCCTTCCTTAGAAGCGACAAATAAGTCCCTTATGGGCCCGTATATGGCATTGTGGTTTGTCCTATTTGGAGGTTGAGGAAAGCTTGTTAAGCTTTCTCTTATCCATCTACATTGCTCCTTAATGCCTAATGCTCCAGGAATAAAGTAAAACCCTGCATACGTGCACTATACATATTAAGAAGCCATGATCGCCACCATAAAAACCAACGATATGTTGACAACTAAAGAAGCTAAGAAACAAAACAACAGTTAAGGAAGCATATATCATCCACATTATGTGTAATTGATCTAAGCAACTGAAAACCTGATGCAAACTTAACCTCGATTAAAGCACAAATTTGTACATTATCTAATTTATAATTTAAAGCTAATAAATCAGATTTGTTCTGGAACACCTGATTTCTTACTCCAGATATCAAGAGCTAATTACATAATAGGATTCAACTAAAAAAGAACATATCATTTTACTTAATCAGCCAACTAAGAATCACATACAAAAATATTAAATGCAACATTACTTGCCATATCAAATAACCATACCAAATAAGCCTTAACGTACTAAGTGGAGTCAGCTATAAGCACATAACGTTTCCATTTAACTCTATGTGGGTCATCTGTTCCGTTAAGCTCATAACCTCTTGTTCCTATAATATAGTTTTGTCCAACTCTTGATCGGTTGCCAACAAACTTACAGGCCTTCCCCATTAACCGCTCGGTATTCGAGCCATAAAGAGTCTTCTTTAGACTTTTTGGTCACGCATGATCAACTTCCTTTCGTAGGACCCTACCCCGAGGGAAAGTCGAATCCCCACAGTGGTTAATGGGGAAAGCCTGCAAGTTTGTTGACAAACGAAGACTTTTTGGTCATGCATGATCAACTTCCATTCGTAGGACCCTACCCCAAGGGAAAGTCGAATCCCCACCAATACAGCCAATTTTCATGTAACATACAGCCAAAATTTATATAATCCGCGACTAATATGTACAATAATACACAATCCATAAGAAACTATTACTGAAAAAAATGGAAACTTGCTAATCAGTATGCATTTTATCCACAACCTAGCTCATATGCGATTGGATACTTTTAACTATCATATTAAGATAATCAAACCAAGCCTTATACCACTAAGTGGGAACTGCTCTGTTGGGTAATTCATTGACTTAAGCCCATGAATTCAAGCTACTTCAATATAATCGCCAAAACTATCACATTACGTTAAAATTCTAGTATAAGTTTTACATATTAAGGTAACATTGTATAATCTTACAAACCCAACTCACAAAAAACCATAATAAAGAACCCCACATACCAGGCCGGCTTTTTAACCCAAATACAGAGCCATAAAAATCTGATCTTTGAGCAAATACTCCTTCTGGAAGTCGACCATTTTGATTATACAACTCCAGAACAGACTTGAAATCAATAACATCAGATAAATCTACTGGCTTGGGATGTTTTCTCCTGAATAATTGAACAAAAGAAGGGATTGAAATTCAGTCAAAATTGCTTATGGAGTTTGATATTTAAGTAAAAAAAATCAAGAATTGAGAGAAAAAAAGTGAATGGAAATTGGGTTACTTTTTAGTGGTATCGTAATAAAGTTTGTATTTCTTCTCAGCTTTTCTGAAAGCTGTTCGTTCGGAATCGTCGTTAGCTGTCTCCGATTTGTACATCCTCCGCCGCCTCAGTCTAGGTTATGTGGGCGGGTGGAGGCTGGTGGTGGATCTCTGGTTTGGGTATATTTTCCCCCTGAAAATTAAAGTTTATTTTGGACAAATTTGGCAAATTAGAGAGAGTTTAACAAGAATAGAAAAGAATAAAATAGGCTTCTTTTCATTTTGCCCCCCGTACTATTTTTATCTTTCCAATTTGCCCCAGAATATTTTTATTTTTTCAAGTTACCTCCAAGTACTTTTTCGCTTAAAATAGAGATTTTGCGGAGTTAATCGAATAGCCTAGTGAAAAAGGCTCTTGCTAGTGACCAGAATGTCCTGGATTCGAAACTCACCATGGCTAATTTACAAAAAAAAAATGCAAAAAAACATAGAGGTAATGTAGGTAGTTCATGTCCTTCACTTCTAATTACCATACTTCTTTTCTAATTGACCACAGTTCAGTTCAGATGAGAGTGATTTCACAAATAGGTTACAAGGATTTCACAAGGGGAAGGCACGGATGGGTTCCTAAATTAAGGGATTTGGGGATTTGATTGCTCAGATGAAGTCTAGCATTGGACCGTTTATATTGAGACACCTAAAATCAGATGTTATACAACAACTCGTGCCAAAGATACAAGAGGTATTACATGTCTCATTTGATTGGGCGGTGTCAATGGGTTCGGATTTGATGATGGGAAGCTCGATTGGTTGTTTAATTCACACAAGGGGAGTGTCGAGAACAGAGGGAGGTGGAAAAGAGGAAAGGTTTGCATTGTGGGGTAGGGGGTGTCGAGAACAATGAAGCAAAGTTAGGGTTGGAGTTGGGGCTGATCTGTTATATGCACACCAAAACAGTAACACACACCCCCCCCCCCCGTTTGACACATACACACCCATTACTGTTTGGGTGTCCATATAGTGTTGCCCGAGTTCGGGGTGGGGTGTGTTGAAGAAGAAGGAATTTAATTTTAATTATATAAAAATTTAATTTTGCCCCCTATATTTTGGAATAATGTCAGAGATAAAATAATCATTTTGTCTCATTAAATGAAACAACCATGTCTAATAGGATCCAGGGCACCTCAGAAACGATCAGAAGTATATGAGGCATGTTAAAACAAACTTCATAGTAGAGAGACAAATAGTGAATAATCCAAAAATCAACATAGACTTGAATCTTGATGATTGAACGGATGGGAATGGACTTGATCAATAATCATCATACTCCAGTGAATGGTGAAGGAACTAATCTCAAGCTCATTTGCATATTAGTAAGTGATCTCGAAACTCAAATTTAGCTCAATTCAAGCAAACTCCAACATTAGCTTATCTATTAGGATTTAGGAGTATCCCAAAACTCTGCGTACAAGCGAAAAAGTCCATCTTCTTCCATATTTCTTGGTAACCATAAAACTCCTCTCAAAATCTCAATCCAATTCGACATATTTTAGATTCTTGAATAATCTTCTTTTCAGACAAATGTCTTGTGGAACTATGTTGGGTACCTTGTACTTGGTCGAACCATGTCGACCTTGCAAAACTTATCTTTCATCTTCATTCACCATTTATGGTTGCAAATTCAAGAAAACTCAGAGTTTTCTGTATGCTAGAAAAAATTTCTCTTTTAAGTGTTCAATTAATAACAATGATAATAACAACAATAATAATAATAATGACCAATCTGTATATCAAGATGAATCTGAGCTTGACCCTCCTCAGGAAGCAGTTCTTAAGGCCATTTCAGGTATGCCCATCATCAATTTTTTTGTTCCTTTGTCCCAAAAGGATTGACCAGTTCAGTTTGCAATTACCAAAAGTAACAAATTTCTTAGTCTTCATTGTCAAAAGTTACTATTAACAAAGTATACATTAAAAATGTTAGCTTTAACTACAATATATACAATAATCATTCAGTGAACTGTATAAGCTCAGAATCGGTCAATCGTTGTGTGATGGAGGTAGTACATTTCTTTGTTATTGTAATTAAATAAGTTTAATCAGTTGCTTCTAATTCAATGTTGATGTAACTAGCTTATTGTTTGAGCTAAACTATGACGACAACGGTATGGTAATGCTTCAACACTGGTTATTGACAGGATTTTAATAATTAGATGGTTATTGCTATCATATATAGACACTATTGAGATGATATTGTCCCATAATATTGCAAGTTACAATTAGATGGTTATTTGAGCATCTTATCTAGATAAGGTTACATGTTCTGCCCTTCTAATGATGGGAAGTTTTACAGTGTTATGTTATTGTGCAAAGTATTGTTTCTAAAGTTACACCAATATGGACACTCAAAATCATATCTCAATTTGTTCAGTATCTTAATTTGCTCCAGATTGTCCAGATTTCTTATGTAGTTTTTTGTTAAAATCAGTCGCCTACTTTTATTGTTGAATATTAAAATTATGTGTTTGAACTTGGAAGAATATAGAACTGAGCTGTGAGGGGTGGAAATATAATGTTCAAAATTGTTAAAAAGGGTTAAATGTAATCTTTAAAGTTCAAACATGAACGGAACTATAGTACTGTGTTTTGTATCATTCGTAGTGTTCACACACTTTCTCGATTAATCTTCTTGTAGTATTTTGTTTTGTATCACCTAGTGTTTAAACCTCCACTTATTAGAGGGGCTTGAACTGTTGATCTATCTGATATAATTTATTGGATTCTACCACTGTACCGACACCTGAACCCATATATTGTTTTACCCGTATATTTTCACTTATAGTCGGAAGTTACTTAAGATTGGGGATATAATAGTTCATTATAACGAAGTAAACCACTCTCCTTGATAGTAATCATTTAATTGAGCCAGGTCATTCAAATTGAAACAGATAGGAAGTACATTTGTAGGTTATTATGAGTCCTGGTTCTCGTATTGTGATCAATGATAGATAAAGTTACACTGCATCATATTAGCTATCTAACAATATGATGTAGGGCTATAGGAATAGGACAATGCAATTAAGGGTACTCACAGGATACCATTTTAAAAGTTTTTTTTGTCTTTCGACAGCTTAGAAGTATTAATGTATGAAAATACATTGTTCAGGTGTGGAGTCATCCATGATGTTTTATATCCTGTAGGCATATCGAAGGTTGAAGAATGTAAATGATTCTTTACTCATATTAGTGCTTCTAAGTGGAACTATTGATAATAGATAGGACAAGTTTGTATTAAATAATGAATATGCTTGATATGATTTTATTGTAATATTACATATGAGGCTATACAATATGTCAACCGAAAAGTTTTGGTAACCAATACTTTATCAATATTAAATTTGTGTACTAGTATTGTTTTTTCAGTTTTTTCTCAACCTTTTTTATCAGAGCTATCTAAGACAGAAGGAAGAGTTGGCCAAACTACCAATATGGTAATTGGAGGTACAGTGACTGATGATGCAACAGATGAGTGGCTAGTTTTGGATCAGAAAGTAAGTGATTCTCATATTCCCTTTGGACATGTCATCTTTTGTGTTAAGTTTTCAATATTTGAAGATAATTTGGTGGAAAAGAGTGTTCTATGTATATAAGCAGCTTGCAATGAATTATTAGTTATAAAAGTTGCACACTTTGTTATAGAGTAATGAACTTTTGCATATTTATCAAGGATAACCTATTGTCTCTTTGGAAGGGAGACTACCCTGTTTATAAATTTAGCAGTCGCTCTGTATGTTAAACGTTGTAGGTAAATTCGTATCCAACTGTCAGAGAGTTTACAGCTATTGGGACTGGAGGTGATGATTTTGTGCATGCAATGGTTGTTGCTGTGGAATCAATACTTCAGCAGCCTATTCCACAGGTTCGTTCATAAACTTTATGATGTCCTTGAAGTTATATTTGAACTTTTGAACTGGTCGTTGTTTTAGCTTACAGAAATTTCTTACTCAACAATAGACATGGTAAAAAATTCCTACAAAGGGGAACTATCCAGAGCTCATAGAAACTATTAACTACTCCTTCCATCTCCAAAAGATGGTCCCATATGCATTTTTTGTGTTCAAACTTGACAAACTATGAGGGTTTAGTTGGCCAAGTTCTAATAATCACTGGTTCGTCGCTACTAAATTTCTTGCTCCTGTTACTGTTATTACCGTAAGTTTGATTTTACTTTTTGCAAACTTGTGAATTACTCCTTCAATCCCATATTGTTTGCGACTTTTACTTTTTCACACATTCAAAGGTTTGGTGCTATCATCACTCATCAATAATAACCTTGTAGTATAAAAGGGATTATATAATTCTATGAATGTATAAAAGGTTTGGTGGTATCATCACTCGTCAATAACCTTGTAGTATGTCAGCAATGAGATTTGGAAGTGAAAGATGAAGGATCCTACACATGGTCCATCCTGTTTAACTGTGATGGATTTAGATTTATCATATGTTAATTTTTTGTCCAGGGCCAGGTGAAGCAGAAAGTATCCTCAGGCGGAAAATATGTATCAGTAAATATTGGACCTGTCCAAGTTTTTTCGAGCGAGCAGGTGCTGCACGTCCTTCCTGTACTTTACGCGTTTATGTGTCATATCATCGTTCCTTTGTGTGTCTTGGGTTATTGGTAGACACTTACTTTCTTGACAAACATTATATGCGATTTCTGAAGTACAGAAGTCTGTTATAATATTGTATGTCATGCAATATGGTAGAATTGATTATCATTACTTATAAAGTCTGAACCATTTTTCATATAGTAGTTTCACAGGCACAAATGACCAGACATCTGACATAAACATATTATTTTTAATCCCCAGGTTCAAGCAGTGTATAATGCAATGAGAAGCGATGATCGGATGAAGTATTTCTTGTAGATTACCTTGTAAATTCTGCATAGAGGTGGTAACTAGTGTAGGACTGCATCTCTTGTTCTCTATGTTAAAAGTCATCAGTTCACTTGTTGACATCAATGTGATCATTAATATATAAAATTTATTTAAGTTATACTTGATTGCGGATTTAGTACATCTCATCTATTAATTGTTCAACAACCGACAACATGACTGGAAACCCCCATTTCCCTAAATGTAGAATCTGGAAATCTTGTGGGGTTAGCAAACCCCCATTTCCCTAATTATGAAGGCCTTTCTCCATTTTGGCAATTTTTGTATAGTCGAAAAACGCCCTAAGATCCAGTAGTAGCGAGGGCAAGGTTCTTGCTGGATGAATGAGATGGGTGTTTCACCATGTCATTATCAACTCTGGTTTCTAGTTGTGGAAGGATTGCATCTTGCAGGGCCACAAGCTTTGCTTTACCTCCATATTCTTCAGGTAATGTTTCTTCACCAATTTCTTTCATGATCTCCATTCTTTCATCTTCATTGGTTACAATCAGAATCTGCAGCATATCATCAAGATTGATATGTAAATTAACTACATTCAGCAAGAGTGAAATATGGACTATTATTTGAGTCCGGATCATTCGTTAAACTTTTGATGACACTCTATTACACTCTGCTAAGGTTATAACAAGTATTTTATTTTTTATTCTCGATGTACCTTTAAAACAATTAATTCACATTTTACAATCTTTACGGAGTATCACATGGTATTTACCCATACATGAGATGTTTTACCTTTTCAAGAGTTGCCTTCTCTAGAAAATAAGAAACCATCCTCCACGCGCTTACGAAGAATCGGGGCATGTTGAGCAGGTACAATTTGGCCAGGCGCTCAGGGTAATAAGCCTACACATAATGATCTTAGTGACTCTAAATAAAAAAGTTCCCAAAATATTTTATAAACCCAACATATCACTATCCCTCATACTTCATTCAACCACATTGGCATGTACATTTAGGCATGAAAAGGGAAAGAGACGAAACATTCAATCGACTTAGTGGTTAGGAGGTTTCCAAAATTTAGAGGTCATCAGTGCTATTCACATCATAAGGCAAAGAGATTCACCTGTAAAAACTGAAAGCCAGTTATTAGACCCCGAGCATCGACATTCTTAAATGTAATGTTCTGCAAATCAAGAACCGCAACCAACTTCTCATTTCCAATTTCTCTGCCTCTAAAAGAACTGAAAAAAAAAACTAAAATGTCAATAGACTCATCAAGAAGATGCAAAAGAGGAAATTACACAAATTCTGCAAAATTACACATTTAAGGAGTAGTTGTAAGATCACCTTGCAAGTGTTTTGTCTAGTAGATGGACCACAAACTCTGCAAAAATAATGACCACAATTCAGAAAATCACTTCAAATTCTCTTCAATGAGCACCAACTTCGAGTTTTATTCTCATATTCGGACGTAAATTCTCGAAAAAATTAGAAAGAGGAAAACAATATTACGAAAATATTGTTAAAAATGAATTCGATAGTAGCAATTGTCTATTTTGAGAATTAAAGAATAAAAAATAATTTACAGTCAAAATCTTGACACGAAACTCCAAGACGTCAATTAAGTTATATTGGAGGGAGTATCAAATTTATGAAGTATGGATAGTGTCATATCTTGCATTCTTGGCTTCTTGCCAAGGAGAAAATTAGCTTCATGACTGTCTAAAACTATTCTTTGAATATAATATTAGTAGAGATTTAATAAAACACTTAATATGATGGTGACAATGTGTTGGTGAATATTTTTTTATTTTCAATGCAGAGAGCAAAATATTACGGAATAATAAATAAACATAAAAGCTGTCAAGATCCAACTAGTAAGGAACACATAAAATTCAAAGCTTATGGTAGTAGTCAACGAATACGACAAACTAATCAGAAGGCATAAAACATTAAAGCCCCTACGAGGATCTTACAAAAACCAACTTCAAGTTCAAATTTGAGGGGTAACTTAGGACTTTCTATTGAAAGAGTCAAAAATGGAAGGCTAGTAGTATAGTGATTAGTGAGAAATGTCAAGTTTAACTTCATATGTGTTGAACAGATACTGCCTCCATCCCCTATTATTTGTCCAAACTTTAACATTCTCCGTCCAAATATTGACAGTTTTCGATACACAATTTAAAACGTAAATTTCTCTAATTCTTTGATCGTAAAAAATATAAAAAGTTAATTTTTTAAAATTATATATTGAGGCAAATCTAATAAGATCTCACATATTATCTCTTATCGGTTTATGAGAATTTATGATCAAATTTCTTAAAATTTGACTCTTAAAATAGAAAGTGACTAAACAATTTGAAACGGAAGAGGAACTGGAAAGTGTCTAGAGTCTCGTCAGTTTCTATTGATGCAGTAATAGTCACTAAAAGTCTAAAATTAGACGATGATTCAATAGTCTAGTAGCATTCGATTAAACCTTTTATGTAAAAAGTTATGAGTTTCAACCTTGTTGAGGACAAATTTGTCTCATATTATACTCTAACTCTCCAATTAGGAATTTCTGTATTTATTATTTATAATACCATTGTAATTATAATTCATCACTAATTTACAAAAACAAAAAGTCTAAAATTACTCTATCCACTCATAAGACTCATTTGACTTTTCACGTCATAAAACCATCATGTATAACATAAACGTTATTCAAATTTGTTAGTTCAAATATATATTGAAACGAACTATATAGAGTAAAGAAAGAGATAATTACTCTTGAATTGGAGCTGATCTTTGGAGGGGAAATGGTAGCAAGCTTTGACAATCAAAACAGGACAACCTTTTAGGGACAACCCCTGTAAGAATATTTTTCTTGCTTCAAGTTCATCTTCAACTTGAGAATCAGGAATATATCCTAATGGAACAAATTCAGACCTCCATTTTATCCACTCTACAAACATTTTTGCTGCTTTTTTTGGATCCATTGACCTTGCAATCAAGAATCTCAATAAGGTTGTCTCTTCATATTTCTGCCAACAGTTCAAACAAAGTCAGATTTTATCAATTTAATTCAATAAAACTAAAGTTGGTTGACTTTAATTTACCTGTGTTGAATGACCAAGTTTTTCCACTGCTTTCTTCATTTGGTTGATTGAGGATTCTTGATCATTGTTCATTGTTTAGTGTTGGGATGAGAGTGATTTTGTTGCTCTTGAGGAAGATGCAATTTGTATTATTAAATTGCAAATGAGTTTATGTGAGACTGTGGATAATATATTGACTTGTTAGCTTCATTATTAAATTGTTTAATCCCTATGATTGCATGATGGCTAGAGGGTGACTAAATTGTTTTTATTTTAGTGGTTTATACTATTCAATTGTACTAAAAAGTGAAATTGTTTCTTCATAAATTGTTTTTGTGTTAATAATATTCAATGGTTTATACTATTCAACCATATGATATATAGTATTACTATCCAACACATGGATTCGAGTTTACTATGAGGTATAATATGTTCTGAAAATGGTTAACGAGCAACCTCAAGTCCCTGATCATCTGACACATATCCATAATTTACCTACTCGCGATTCCCCAAG
>CM016563.1:23600087-23800087 GCA_003412495.2 Echium plantagineum | reverse complement strand
TGAAGACCCTACAAAATTCCCCCCATTTTCACCACAGATTTAATCTCTCCACTGTATATAATCACCTAAAACTCAAAACCCGCCAAAATTCCACCACCCTTTTGCCAAAAATTCAATTTTTTTCGATTATATAATCACCTAAAACTCAAAAACCAACAATATCCCACCACCCTTTTGCCAAAGATTCAATCTTTTACAGTTTTTCAGCTCACAATCACACAAAAAAATAATTTCCTTGGATAATTCCAACCAAAACACAAGAAACACCCTAAATAGAATTTGCCATAAATTATCTCACAGTTCAATTTGCAAGAAAATAACTTACCCTTGAATTCGATAATTCGGCAGAGAGAATGGGGTTGATCTATGGTTTTGCCAGAGAGAATGGGTTGATCGATGGTTTTGGCAGAGAGAATCGGTAGAGAAAATCGGAAGAGAGAATGAGTTGATCGATGAGAGAAAGAGGAATCGGCAGAGAGAATGGGTTTATTGTTAGTCAAGGATTTATTATTAAAGATTCTTTACAATCAATTCCTTAAATCTAGCCAATAATTTAGTAGTTATTTATGGCATGACAAATTAAATAAATAGCCCTTATAACAGATTTATCAAATAAATAATCCTCGAAATATGTAGTTTAATATAATTAATAATAAGTGATGGCAAATTGACTAAAATACCATTTAGTATTATCAGTACCAAAAAAAGTTTGGTACCGTAAGTCATACTCTTTTTTACGTACCTATGTCACCAGTTGCTCACTCACTTTTCAGAGTGTCCTGGTTGATCACTCACTTTTTAAAAAGTGTCTCTGTTGGTCAGTAGACCACTTTTCCGGGTGGTCAACTGCCGGTCAACTTACGTGGCACTCATGTGCGCCTTTACCAAGGTTATTTTAGTCTTTTCAAGTCGAATTTGGCCCAAATTTTTAAATTAATTACGTATTTGGCCTAACTTTTTTAATTTATTAGGTATATGACCCCAATTTTATGCTTAATTACAATTTGACCCCAAACTTTTCAATTAATTGACAAAAAATTTCAATTAATTTTGGGGTCAAATTATAATTAACCATAAAATTCGGGCCAAATACGTAATTAATTGAAAATTTTGGGCCAAATTCGACTTGAAAAGACTAAAATAACCTTAATTAAGGCGCACATGGGTGCCACATGAGTTGACCGGGAGTTGACCACCCGGAAAAGTGGTCGATTGACCAAAAGAAACATTTTTTAAAAAGTGAATGATCAACCAGGACACTTTGAAAACGAGTGATCAACTGGTGATATAGGTAAAAAGTAGGTGATGTCCCCGGCTAAAAACCTTTTTTGAAATATCAAATTTTTATAATATTTTCACATGTCAAATAATAGACATTTACGTTTTAAAATGTGTTTTTGTTGACAAAAAAGTCAAAATGTGACAATCTTTTAGTGACGGAGGGAGAATTAATTTTGAAACTTTATAAAATTTAGATATACAAAAATTTAGTAGTTGTATATTAAAAACAAAATGAAAAATTTTATAAGGACCCCCTTTCCTAGTTGTGCCCAGGGCCCCAACACCTCGGACAGGCATTTGCACGCACAATGTTACTAGTCGACCTCACATAATTGAATAAGGTTTCATTACACTTCCTGTTTTCCTAAGAGCATTCTTACTAGATTCCCTATAATTTTTCCCTAAAATCAACTCCCTATATCACTTTATCAAATTTAGAAGCTACTTTTAGATTTTACACAAAAGCAGATTCCCTATTTTTACTCCTCAAATCAATTATTTTTGTATTTTTAGATATAACTCGTAAAAAATTCAAATTACTTAAATCTTAACGACAAACTCAAATTATTTTAATATGAAGATGAAAATAATAACATTTGAAATCAATTAATATATAATATTTTGTTTGGGAAAAGATTATGAAAGTAATAAAATTTGAAATGAATTTATATTTTAAGATCCAATATAAATTTTTATATCCAATATGAAATGAATTAGTAAATAATATAACTTTATTTCAAAAGAATTATAAAATTTGAAATGAAAATAACAAAAATTGATGTAATAAAGGAGAATAGGGAAGTTGGAGGGAGTCAGGATTTATTATAGAGATCCCTAAAATTATGATGTGGGCCAGGTTAGGATAGGGATACGGAAAAAGCTTCACTTTATTAAATCTCACCCTATTTTAATGATAAAAATGTGTTTAAGACATCTAGTGTGAATGCTCTAAAAAGATTATTTCCCCGCCAGCTTCTCTGAAAAGGTTGTATATGGTTCATTTTATTAACTATTTTCCTTAAGATGACATATATGCAATAATCCAAATCTTTATGTGGTTGAATTATTAAATTAACCATTAGCTCCTAAGATATCTCTTAAAACCTTTGAGAATTACTATAAAGTTGGATATAATGTTGCGCAGAACATTCTAAAACAGCTTATGTTGTGTTGTGTAACCGACTAGTAGATTCAAACAAGAGTGAGCTCATTTCTTTTGCTAGTAGACTCAAAGGATCAATGGTTGTGAACCCTTATTTTTGTTGGCAATTATTCTTCCAACTCGAATTAATTGACATTTTGTTATTTTATTTAAAACTTTTAACATGAAAATATCTGAATGTTTCTGAAAAGCCCCCCATAAGTGGGACAGGGTTGGATAATAAGCAATATTAATTTTAAATATCATATAAGTCATCCTAATAAAATTTAATTTTTCTCATATGCGTTTTACGTGCAATCTTACTTACGGTAGCAGGGACGGGTTCAAGGGGGTGCACTAGGTAGCAAGTGCTCCCCTTGAATTTGGTAAGTGAAACTACTATTTTACTTCTAGTTGAAAATTATTATTTTACCCTTAATTTAAATCATACTTCCTCCGTTTTAATTTCTTTGATTGTTTAGAAATTTTGTTATGTTTCAAAATGTTTGATTGTTTACATTTCCAATGAACTTTTAAGCATATTTTCTCCCTTTTGCCCATATAATTACTTTTTGTCCTTAATAAAGTAACACTCCAACACCTTTATTTACACCTTTATTTGAGTACATATTAGTATTCTCTCACTATTCTTTAATAAAGTATTTTTTCCCCAAACAATCAAACAAATAGAAGCGGAGGGAGTATAATATAGAAACAAAATCTGTAAATTATTGAGGCAAACGTTTCAAATATTTTTAAGCCTTACTCCAGGTTTGTTTCACTTCCACACCACACAGCCACACTATATTCCAAATTCACAATTTTAATGTTTTGTGTCAAATTCTAATCAAATTTGTTGTTTTGAGTAAGTAAGAAACTATTACTTTAGATTTATATCATTATATGCATATAATTTTTGAAAAAAAAAACGATTTTGTGACTTGGGTTTGATCAATTTGAGAAATTTTGTGATTTGGGTTTGATCAATGTGAGACAACTTATACAGAGGTTTCAAAGCATGACAAAGCGTCGTGGTCAATTATAATTTGAATTTTGGAATATTCGTATCGCACTTTTTTGTATTAGCTTTTAAGTTTTTTTAATGGTTTTATATTTTAACAATTGTGCTACCTCTTACATTATTTTCTGCGTCCGTCCCTGTACGGTAGTATTATTAGAAATTTGTAATGAAGTATGTAAATATCTAGTTTTCAATCGATGGACACAATTATAGGAACGTTTGTACGTGCAACTCTATCTCAAATGTATGATTGCCAACAATCTCTCCAATAATGTTAGTCTAGTGTTGTTCATGTGGTAACTAGATTCACATGTGTAATTCAAATGTATGTAAACCATGTACTTGTCAACTATACATTCTTGTTCTAAATTTAGGATATTAAATTTACTAAAAAGACCATGTAATGAAAATAAGGGTAGTGCAATTGTCCTTTGGAACAAAAAATGAAAAAAGAAAGTACATTTTAATGTCATGCATGAGATTATTGTACATGCATGAAAGGCCAATTATGTCAACGAAAAATACCATAAATTCAAACAATTGAAGATGTACTATAGTTTAACAGCTTGGAGTGTTGGACTTTTCTACTATAGATATGAATTGGCATGTGAACTAAAACAAAAGTTCAAAAAAAGCAGTCATTTTTTTTTGGCTGAGTGGAAATATACCTTTGCTGCCCTGAGTGCCCCTTAGTACTTACAATTTATTTGGTACCATTCTATTCTAGCTAATCAATTCTAACCTGTTACACGTCTCGATATTTTTGAAGAGTCTTGCGTTTATGTAGAATAAAAAAGTCACATATTATACAGTGTTACCATTATTTTTGAATTATTTTACAAATAAAGTACGAACAACTATATACTACTCTATAAAATATGAATAAGACGGCGAATATCGTAAACTAGTTTAATTAATTAATTGCATATTGAAGTCAATGAATAATTGAAATAAAAATGAATGTTTGTCTTTGAATGCAAGATAAATTAATTATTTACATTTAATTGGGAGTGGATGTAGATGGGAATGGATAGAGATAATGGACCAGAGGTAGCAGACATTTTTCACAACCATATTCTTGAAATTTGCTTTCACAGATGCTTTGTTGCATATTGTATTTGTACATGAATGAATAATTTTTTTTTATCTCTCTTCTCATTTGCTGCTTTTCCTTTCCTCTCATTGTTGGGGGCATTTACTTGCTTTCTCCATCATTAATCTTTCTTGAATTATTGCCAATACTCCAAAAAGTTGGCATACTTGAGAACCAAACTCTTCTACCACCTTCAATATTTTGATTACTTGAAAAGTTCCAAAAAAAAAAACAAGTAAATTTCACTAAGGAAAATAAATATGCTACCAAAAGTTATTTGTTATTTCTTTTTTATGGTTTGATAAGTAAGGTTTAGAGAATCTGATTTGTTTGGTTTGTTTCAAATCATTAGTTGGTAGTAGCTAACAAGATAGGAACTCCAAATTCTGTTTTTGTGTGCAAAGTTGGAATCTTTTAGATTCTTTGATTCCTTGTGTTGTTTGGCATTTGAGGATTTGATATAATTCTTATATTGGTTTTGAACCAATTCTTGAAACAGTCTGGAGGATAAGATAGCATCATCATATTTTATCATTAAGCCAATTTGCTTGAGAGTTGAGACTTTTCTTGGTCATTAGCTTCTTTGCTTTCTTTATTCTTCAGTTCAGACCACCTTAGCCTTTTGAGTTCTTATGGGTGGTAGTCTTAACTAGACAACCTCTGTTCATTTAGCAGTAAAAGGGTGTTCTTTCTTTCTTCTAAAGTTACAGTCTTGATAGATTCTTGAGGCTCTTTTTTGACTGTCTTGAATGAGCTTAATTCATGTGATTGGATTTAGCTTGAAGGTGGGGAATTTGCTTTTGATGTTGTGTTGGTGTTTGGTTTCAATTATATCCATGAAATGGTTGTATAATGGTAGAATAATGATTAGCAAGACTGATCTTTTTGCATCTGGAGGATTATTATGGGTGAGCCTTTGGGATAAGATCAAGATCCATAGTCTTTACTCACCAAGTTTTGGGGCAAAAAGAGTGAGAAGGATTTGGAGGAGAAAGTTTATGCTTGTATGGATATTATTTTTCACTTTGTTTTCTTCATCTATTTTTCATTACATGAGCTCTCAAGCTAGGGAAAAGAGGAAAGAAAGTTTAGCTAGTATGTGTGATGAGAGAGCTAGAATGTTGCAGGATCAGTTCAATGTTAGCATGAATCATATTCAGGCTATGTCGATCATGATCTCGACTTTCTATCATGGACAGAAGCCTCCTGCTATTGATCAGGTAAATGTTCATTATGTCTCATCATCGATGTTCCAATACCTCTGAAGAGGCTCCCCCCTGAACTGGGTAAGGATGGGGGGTAGGGGGTTACAGTATGCAGCCTTACCTTGTGATAACTTGGATATTGTTTACGTATTGACTCGCGAGTGAGGTGCAAACACTACCTACTTCACAATATATAGGAAGAGTGGGGTTTACTATGTTTCATGTTAGTTCAAATTGGTATTGTTAATGTAGATGAGTTTCCATACTTCATCAAGTTATTGCTAGTCGTAGACTCTCAATAAGTGGACAATAAATTGCTTATTTTATATCTAAGTTCACGGTCATAATTATGCTCTCTGTCAAAAGCCTCTCCATCGGCGAATCAACTTCCCTCTTGCTTCTTTACTGTGAATCATTATAATTCTGGTCGATATTCTTGGGGTGTTTATTGGTGAATACAATACTATTACGCATTTATTCTACGTTGTTGCTTAAGGGGCTAGAGAATTAAGTTACCATACCTGACATTTCAAACGTAATTGTGTATGCTTGTTATCATGTTAGCATATTGATTCCTTAGCTTTCTGACAGAGTATATTTGCGAGATACACGGAAAAAACAGCTTTCGAGAGGCCTTTAACAAGTGGTGTGGCATATGCTGTTAAGGTGCTCCACTCTGAAAGAGAGCAGTTTGAGAAAGAGCAAGGCTGGACAATTAAGAGAATGGATACCCTTGAGCAGACCCCAGTTCATGAGGATCAGTACAATCCGGAAGCACTTGAGACATCCCCAATTCAGGATGAATATGCCCCGGTTATCTTTGCACAGGAAACTATTGCTCATGTCGTATCAATGGATGTGCTCTCTGGAAAGGTGAACTTTTGAATAGTTCTTTATCTTTATAGATGATTATGATTTTTTAACTCAAATTGAGAACAAACAAGCATACACTCTTGATGAGTTCAGGTTGGTAGTTGTGATAATTAGCGAGTTTTGCAGCATAATATTCATACATTTATTTTTTCTATTTTTCTATGAATAGTAGTTTCAAATTGTTCCGTACAATAACTACTGATTGTGCGATATTTGGTCTTAACATAGAACCTTTTATTTTTATAGTAAAAAGGAGCTTGTATTAATAGAAAAATTAACATAGAACCTTATTTCACAGGAAGACCGTGAGAACGTTTTACGAGCTAGAGCGTCAGGAAAGGGAGTCCTCACTGCTCCTTTCCGGCTAATAAAGACAAATCGCCTTGGAGTAATATTGACTTTTGCAGTGTACAGACGTGATCTACCATCCAATGCAACCCCTGCTGAGAGGATTGAAGAAGCTGACGGGTAAGTTATCTGATTACGTAGCCGCTTTATATCAAGCATTCTAAGGCCATAGGTCTTCTCAACTAGCCAGAAGAGTTGATATAGTTCCAATTAAGATATAAACTTCTTAAATGAAACTATCTTTAGATTTCTGAATCCTTTGTGTATTGTTTGTGTTCCAACTTCTGTTAATTGGAGACTGTAGCTTGTAGCATTCATCTTCTTTAGTTGGACGCAGGTGAGATGCACATGTTTATATAATTTAAAAAATGTATCTTATTAACTACGCTCATCTCACATACATCATATGTCCACAGCATATACATGCACTTTACTAGTATATCGAAAAGACTTGACTGAACAAGAAGTTGATGCATGGTCTGTTGGATTTACATATCTCAACCTCTTGAGCAGGTATCTAGGTGGAGTTTTTGATATAGAATCCCTTGTTGAGAAGCTACTTCAGCAACTTGCAAGCAAGCAAACAATCCTTGTAAATGTGTATGACACAAGTAATGTCTCTACTCCTATTAGCATGTATGGGTCGAATGTGACCGATAATGGTCTACTGCATGTCAGTACCTTGAACTTCGGTGATCCTCACAGAAAACATGAAATGCACTGCAGGTAATTTTATCTATTTTGTCTTTGAATGTTAAAGAGTCTTGGGGTAATTAATTATGGACAGCTAGTAATCGAACTCATAAGAAGAGTTACATCCTATAAACTTTTCTGGAGTGGAGGAACTGACGACCACTAACCATCTGTGTTCTTGATATAGATTTAAACAAAAGGCACCGTGGCCCTGGCCTGCAATGATCAGCTCTGGAGGTCTTTTTGTTATTACAATGCTAGTAGGGTATATAATTCATGCAACCATAAATAGAATGGTGAAATTCGAGGATGACTATGAGAAAATGACAGAGCTTAAAAAGCGTGCTGAGGCTGCTGATATTGCAAAGTCACAGGTTCATGTTTCTGTTAACTTCTTTGATTAAGTCATTCTTCCCGAAAGTATACTTCATAAACAGCCATCTAAAATTGTTATATCTATCCCCAGTTCCTTGCAACTGTTTCGCACGAGATCAGAACTCCTATGAATGGTGTTCTTGGTGAGATTTAGCTTTTTCTTCTCATCTACATCTTTTATAGCAGTCTATAAGTGTATTAATTTTTCTAACATAATATTAATTCTTCAGGAATGTTACACATGGTTATGGACACTGATATGGATGAAACACAACAAGATTACGTTAGAACAGCTCAAGCTAGTGGGAAAGCTTTGGTGTCTCTAATAAATGAGGTACTGGACCAGGCAAAAATTGAATCCGGAAAACTAGAGCTTGAAGCTGTTTGTTTTGATTTGAGGGCAATTTTAGACGATGTTTTGTCTCTTTTCTCTGGAAAATCACAAGAAAAAGGAGTTGAGGTAATTGCATGTTGCCATTCTATAATTGAGATATTTTTCAACAGTTGTCACTTTTTTTTTTGGTTTCTAATATTGTTTTCTTCTTTAAAACTCAAAACCTTACTACAGTTGGCAGTGTTGGTCTCTGATAAGGTCCCCGAGACACTGATCGGCGATCCAGGGAGATTTCGTCAGATTTTTACAAATCTTATGGGGAACTCAATTAAAGTAAGTTAATGATGTTATTTATAATATTTTCCAGTAAAAATCGACTGTTTTCTGAGATAAATGCCATTGGAATTCTTAATTCTAAATACTGTGATGTAAAAAGTACATAGTTCCTTTATGAAATATACCTTTATACTAAGAAAAAAGAATTAAAGATCATTTTTAGAAGAAAAAATTCTTCAACTTTTGACCAGTACTATTGACGCATCTACCACACGTATTTTCCTTAGTTCTTTAATTTGATCAGATAATTAATTGCTCCTGCCATTTTTTAAAGTTCACAGAAAGGGGACATATATTTGTCACGGTTTATCTAGTTGAGGAAGTGATAGAATTGAACGAGGGTCATGGGGAATCTTCAACAGATAGCACTTTGAGTGGGTTGCCAGTAGTAGATAAGCGCCAGAGCTGGGTAGGCTTCAAAGCTTTATGTCAAGAGAGCTCAACATCTTCCTACCCGTCATCATCACCTGGTGAAGTCAATTTGATCGTGTCTGTAGAGGACACAGGCATTGGGATCCCTGTTGATGCCCAATCTCAAATCTTTACCCCTTTCATGCAAGTGGGGCCTTCAATTGCTAGAATACATGGCGGCACTGGTATCGGGCTTAGCATCAGCAAGTGCCTAGTCCAACTCATGAAAGGCGAAATTAATTTTGTAAGTGAGCCAAAGGTCGGATCAACCTTTACATTTACAGCTGTTTGCGCCAGTGGTTCTAATAACTCAAATGATCAGAGAACCCGATCCAGTTCTGTTTCTTCAGAATTTAAGAGCATGAGAGCATTGGTTGTGGACTCCAGACCGGTTCGTGCCCAAGTCACTAAATACCATATTCAGCGAGTCGGAATTCATGTACAGATTGCTTCTGATTTTGATCAAGGATTTTCTGTTCTAACTACCGCGATAAAGTCAATAAATATGGTATTTGTTGAAGAGGAGGTGTGGAATAAGGATGTCATCGTTTCAGGTGAATTTGTTAGTAAACTGCGAAGACATTATAATAGTGAAGCCCCTAAGCTGTTTCTCCTATCCAATTCTGTAAACTCTAGTAAAACTAGGATGCTAGATAGTCTTGTTACAATGCCCTTTGTTATCATGAAACCTTTAAGGGCAAGCATGCTTGCTGCTTCGCTTCAACGAAGCATGGGCATTTGTAACAAAGGAAATCGCAAGAGTGGTGAACTATTAAGTGCTCCTCTTCACAGTCTTCTTCTAGGTAGAAAGATCCTTGTTGTAGATGATAATATCGTGAATCTCAAAGTTGCTGCTGGTGCTCTCCGTAAGTACGGTGCTGATGTAGTCTGCGCAGAGAATGGAAGAAAGGCAATCTCGCTTCTTGAGCCTCCACATCAATTTGATGCCTGCTTCATGGATATCCAGATGCCAGAAATAGATGGGTATGTATTAATCAATTTTGTTTTTAATCTGTGTTCCAAAAATCAAAGAAGGGTATGATATGTTCATTTCAATAGTTGGGTCTCCCATGAAGGTTCTCCTTTACCGAGTATAACTGTTTTGATCGAATTTTGATACACGTTCTATTGCTCTTTATAAAGTCATGGTTATCCTCAGGTTCCAAGCTACTGAGAAAATTCGAGAGATGGAGTCGCGCACAAATAATATGATCCAACATGGAGATGCATCAACTGAAGCCTATGGAAATGTTTCGAAGTGGCATGTCCCAATACTGGCAATGACTGCAGATGTCATGCACGCTACCAATGACGAGTGTCTTAGACATGGAATGGATGGCTACGTATCAAAACCGTTTGAGGCTGAGCAACTCTATAGTGAAGTCTCACGTTTTTTCCCAAGTGAGTCGAGTTAAACCTATTGGAACTGGGGATATAACAGGAGAGAAACTCGTCACTGCTACACCTTGAGATGCCGAATCAGTTAGATGGACATTTTTCCATTGTGAGTATCCAAATAATCAAACGTCTAACTGGACTTTGGTTTTAGCCAGTCTAGGCTTAAAAAGATTCTAAAAGCTTTTGATTGTTAACCATCCTCTAAGCCTTTCGATCATATTTTCAGCATTGAAGTTGTCATCTCCCTTGTGTCTGTGCCTCCTGGAACCTGGTTACTGAGTCGGATAAATTGTAGATTGAGAAGAATGTGGGGGTGGAAGGACGAAGTCCCTCTCCATGAGATCCGCCTCTTCAGCCTCAAGAATTGTCCCGAGGCTGCAAATGGACGCATGCAAATTTGGCGCACTCATCTGCCATATATATATTCATCGTCGTCATTGTTTGAGAATGAAGTTGCACATACTAGTGTAGAATGTAAATCGTGCTTGTACCATAAATCTTGATGATATATAGTTCATCGGAGGAACAGGAACAGTTATGTACATTTTTTAACTCAGAATAAGAGTTTGCAGTAGGTGAATCTGTAGTGTATAATTAGATGAGGCCAAAGTGATGAATAGAGATTGATGCACTAACATATATTATTATACTATAGACGTATGACAAATAGTTTTATAATCAATGTTGATATTAGATATAATTTGTGTTGCAAATAGTGTATTTTGTGTAAATTTCTTATTGGTATGTCATCTAATATGACATTGATTGTCTACTTCATACACATGATCAAATCAATCAATTTTTTTATAAGGTACAATATTTGTATAGAATATTATGTCATCTAAAGTTATATTATTTCACAATGGTGTCACGTTGTATAATACTCCATTAACGTTTGTTTTATAATTAATTGATAATGAAGATCACCAAGTCTGGTTTACATCAACATTTTTTTACACCATACTTTAAAAAATAGAGAAACACATAATTGTTTATTTATCTTCAACATATACTTTTCTATAAGATCATTTTCTTTTTATTTCAATATATTTTGTTGTTATTCACATTTACATTGAGCATTGTTATGTAAGAACGTTTAGAAAAAGTTCTTGCGATGTTTGCAATGATGATCTCATTGGTAAACCACTTCGCCCATAATTCAAAGTGTAAATTAGTTGTTCAATAAATGCCTCCTCAGTTGAGTATTTCAACGATGGGTCAATTTTCGAAATATCTAACCTTCGTCATTCTTGTATATGTGGATGTATTATAACATTGATCTATAATATAGATTTAATGTAATCATGTTGAACTTATAAATATTAGAAGGGTATTTCTAAAATGTGTCCTTAGGGTACATGTTAAGCACTTAATATGGCAATACAATTTAACATTTCTAAGCATATAAGATAACATTTATAAGCATATAAGGTAACATTTAAATTTCAAATACATATAATTAACAATTATATTCCCTTATTAGTTTCTTAACCTGCTCTAAGGGCACATTTTAGAAAAACCCATATTAGAATAAATTGATATTTTTAGTTTTCATTTTTAACCTATATTAGTAGAACCGTGAATTGTAAGTGAAGTACTTTAACAACCAATATTTTGAAGTAGAAAACTATGATGAATTTTACAAAAGTATTTGTTCTAGGATATTTTATTTGTTCTTGTATCGTCTCTTGAACGAGTAAGTAATTAATATGAACCTACTCCGTTAAAGTTAAGAGGTTTAACCATTATTGTAGTACGATCATTGACACAATTACTTGGGAAGTGCTGAATACAGTACACTAGTACTAGAAACATTTTTCAAATTGTCTTTCAAACATAGTTTGGATTTATATTAAAATATGTATTGTTTTCATAAATGTTATAAAAATAATTTTCATATTTATTAAAATAACAGAAATTAGAACTAATTTTTAAAATGTTAAAATATATTTTTTTTTTATTAAATGAGAAATAGTATTACTATATAGAGTTAGTAGTTTATCACTTTAGACATACTAAACCGATAAGTACGTATTTATTAAGAAGAAATAGAATAATTAAATATAAAATTTATTGAACTTTTAGTCATGTACAATCCAAACAAAAAGTTACAAAATATTAATTAACTATCAAATAAAATCATCAATAATATGAATATTAAAATATTGCATATAAAATATGATAATAACTTTAGTTGTTAATTTCATGTTATATAACGTGCACGCACATTAGACATTACTAGTATTAATAAAAGCATGTATAATTTACAAATTTACACCCTTGGGCTTCCTGTTATTAGAATGTTTTACAGCATTTAACCGCAAGCAGTATTTACACATGATTAATCAAATTCCTTACTCACAAGGGAATATAACTTCAAAACCAAAGGGCTCCTATTGTGAAATCTACACACCTACGTTAAATATGTAATTGCCATCATTTGCCATGGAATCAAATCCATCATTTGGTATCTCCGTCTTTTCGTTCCCAGCCGCACCTTCAAGCTCAGCCTGCCAGATGTTTTAGAAAGATGAAAAACGATGAATCGCGGTTGAAGGTGATGAACCGATGCACAATAGTTTGGGAAGGACAGTTAATCGTATAAAGGACAACCTAACATGATATTTAGACTCATCGAGCATATCAACTTATGTTTATAAATGCAGGAGGAAATCTTGAATGTGAGTAGTACAGTATACTACCCAAAAAACAAAGTTAACAATTTGGGAAAAAGCATCATGGAATTTTGACCAAACATTTATATTCCATCTGGAAATTTTACCTTAGCTTGCCAATATTTTTCAAGGATGCGTCGGTATTGCTGACGTGCATCAGGACATTCAACCATCAGGAGTACCCTCGAGACGGCCTCATCAATAGCAGCATCAACTTTCTGCTTCCTAAAAACCTTGAGTATGTCTTCATCCTCTGTTTCATCAATAGATTCTGATTCATGCCGAAAGCCCCGCAAGCCAACTCCTCGTCTGCGCCACCTAAGGACTACCTTCTCTAAGATACCTGTCGCCCAACAAACCTTATAATTCTTCCTTACCTGATAACCTCTTACATGTGCCTGCCAAAAACCATATTTATTTTTTAAATGGAGGCAATTTTTATGTCCCACCAAGTAGTAAGAGTTGAAAAATCTGAACTGTATTCGTATATGTATAACTTTTAGAAACTAAAGATAAGGACCTGAATTTTTACAACTTTCTGGCGGAAAGAAAGAAAGTCTTTTCTGCCTTTCCAACCTCGATATTTCTTCTGAATCGACACAGCAGCAGAATTATAATCCCGGGAATTGCGAAATGCTAACTTCGATGCAGCTGAAAGCCCTTGAATGTAATTTGAAAGAACGTCATATTCATCCCCGTCAGTGAAAGAAGCAGTAGAGAAGGCTTCTTTTACTTGTCTTTTCCTAAAAGAATGCGCACGAAATGCAGATTGTATACGTGCAGCAGCCTGAGTTGCGCTCCGAACAGCCGCTAACCCTTGTTTAAGAGAAAGCTGGTCTTCACTTGTACAGGGAGCTGTGGTAGATACAGTACTTACAGTCCTTTCAGCCTCCACATCGGCAAAGCCTTGAGATAGTTCACTTTCCTTAAGTCTGAGAGATGACAAATGAGTAGTCAATGCCATCTCTGACAGATAGCCTGCAAGTCCGTGGTGCCCATAAGTGGCAGCAATGGACGCTGGAGTTTTCCCAACAGGGTCCTGCCTACTAGGGTCCGTAACTGCGCCAGCTGAGGCACCAGATGCCATGAGTTCAGCAACCATCTTCTCCCTGAAGGATATGAATTCAATGGAAGATGATATATTAATGAGTTCGGTAACTAGTAACAGCTACCTGTAAATTGTAACGCACACGCTAGCTAGAAGTGGAGAAATGAGAAACCAAAACTACATCAACACTGGGAAAGAATTGAATATAAAATTCTTTTCCAAAATTATACTCAATTATCCATATCAAGAAATTTATAGCTACGTCTCTTTTTTTGGAGACACCTTATAAGTCCAATGAGTAGTTTCGAGTTTCAATATTGCGCGTATTTACTGTAAAGTGAACAAGAGGAAAAAGTAATTGAGCTGATGGACTACCAAAGGAGAGTCGCAGCTGAAACATTTAAGCATGCTGGTGAATCAAAATTCATAAAACAACTCAGAAACTCAACATTCCCCCATACCTTTTGAGGCTTCCACCTAAGGAGGGTAGGGGGGGGGGGGTTCGAATACTATGCAGCCTTACCCCAGTGACAACAGGCAGGCTGTTAACGAGTTTACCCAAGAATGAAGTGCAAACACTATCTACTGTAAGGAAGAAAGCGTGTAGTGATCCATCTTAATCTATTCCATGATACCCAAGAGCCAGAGAATATAAAATATTTGACTCCATAGAACATCGAAAACACAATTAAACTTCGTGTGGGAGGATAATAATGACAATTACATGAAAAAAGTTACATATAATCCCAGTTAAATGAAAAGTTAAAACTTATCACAACAAATTGCAAATTGGTTTGTCAATTTCATACGCATCAAAGACCCCAAGACAAATCAGGTAAGTGATTTTCTTTTTTAGGGGTTTTCCGTACACGTCTGCTTTAGGGCAAATAATCATTCTAATGCGGTTATGTTATAATTATGTTAGGGTAGGATTTTTGATGGATGAGTTCCACCACCCATTTCCTTTCTCTTCACTTATGTTTTCACTATTGTGAAGTAGTAAAAAGTCTTTGCAATCCATCTTGGCTCAACTAGAGAACATCCTCCCTGTTGGCTGTTATCACAGATTCACAGGGGGTAAGGCTGTACAACCCCCCCTCCCCCAGGTCATGCTTAAGCAGGAGCCTGTTTGGGGAATGAAGGGCATGTTATTGTTTTATGCTTTCACAGTACATGTTACTCTAATCAAGCAGCTACTTCGAAACAAGCAAGGGTTAATATTTAACAAATAGAATGTTGGAAAGAAACTTCAAATATGTACGATTTTATACTCAGAGATAAGACACCTGAATTTATGTACCTTCCAAAACGTGCTGCCCAATGTAGAGCGGTCCAACCATTGATGTCACGAAAGTTAATGTTGACACCAGAACTTAAAATTGGATGTAAGGCCCACTCAAGTCCTAGTCCTGCAATCATGTGTATAATTCCTTGTTCCTTTCTGGACAAGGAACAAGTTAATTGGGGATTGAGTTCTTCTGATCTGGAATATAGCCATTGCTGTAATTTATCTTTAAGTAGTTCCTGCAGCAGCCAGTCTGTTGTAGTAGCTGGTGTCCAAGTACCAAATAAGAGAGCCTCAATAACTTGCCCCCATGAGTCATCACCAGCTCTTGTCTTGCTTAGAAAACTAACTTTTGGGTTACTACTGTCCCCTTTCTGCATCTGTGAGTTGGACAGAAGCGTCTGTACAAATCTCACCATCAACAACAGTTCTTCTGGACTTTTAAAATCTGCTTCAAGCTGGCTATGAGGAGCAGTATCAGCAGGTTTAACACGGTACTCAAATTCTCTGACTTCACTGCATGACTCTCTGTTACTAGAAGTTATGCAAAGTGTAACTTTTCCTGGCAAGTGAGGAGGAACAAGGCACCTCATGACACCATCCCGTACTATCTGAACAGGAATTTCAGTGTCACCTAACATACACGTCCAGACAGTTTGTGATGGATCACAAAGAAATGATCCAACAATAAGAACCTGTATTACAGAAATACTTTACTCAACGTTTGTAATGAACAAAAGCCGAGGCAATAAATTAACAGAAGGTAATGCATTAGAATCTGCACCAACTTTTAATATCACAACGGAATCTTATGTCATGCACCATACATGAGTATGTAATTAGCCACAGAGTTCACTGGTAATAAATTACTTCGAGATCAATTTATAAGAACAGACATATACAATCGAATTTAATAACAATATATCAATATGCTGCGCCAATACATGAATGTAAAGTATGCTTCTTCACTGCGATTATTAAAATCCAAAGATGGAAGATCCTGCGACCAAGGCAAATATGAGATTGAACATGTTACCAATTCAGCTTTGGTTGACAGTAAATCCTCAGAAAACAAATGTATCAAGCTGTGACTCAATGATAGCATTCCTAAAAAATTCCCTAATAAGTAAATTGCATGGTTTTAACCTTTTCTTGACAATTCATATAAAAAGTTGTTCTTGCAAAGGAGTCCTACCTGACCTGTGATGTTTCGATTGCTTAAAATGGGAAAAAAAAACAAAAAGAAAGGAGAAAGTCCACATAGTATAGTTTTTTGAAAATTATCAATCACAGAGCAAATGGATATATTGGGTATCTGTGTAAGTAGTTAAGTACCTTGGTGGTCTCAGAAGCATATCCCCACTCTGGAGAGATTTCTCGAATACTAAATTTTTGCTTCTGGGAAATGGTCAGACTCAAACCATCTTCTAGGGGATTTTTATTCTGATCTAGGTCGAAAAGTGACGCATAGTCATTAGGAGCAGAAAGATAGGAATTTGTGGAAGGCGGATAAGGGTGGTACACGAAGCCTTCAGAGTCCTGAGACATTCCTGTGGCTGGGGATACAAACGATTATCGTATCAGCATACTATCGTACATTCAGAAACTAGTAGTACTAACAACTAATGGCTACAGAATTCAAGAAGATCTTACAGTTTTGAGCATCCTTTCCTCCAAAGTCAAGAAAAGTGTAAGATCCAAACTCTTCCACTTCCTCCTTTCTTAAAACAGTGTGTTGTCCACGCTTTTGTAAAGATAAATAAGCAAGTATAAGGCGGTAAAGAAAATGTATATCAATTCTACTTGATAACTCAATTTATATTGAAATGAACCTAAGATATTAACGTTAAACAGGATTCACCACTGATAGTTCAAATTATAATTCGGCATTATGGTGAGAAAAATATGTATACAATTTACGTGTACAAAAACTACTGGAGGATTCTTTATAAAAACCAGATTGACTCCATTATAGCGTGTGTTCCAATTTCAGTGTAAAGTGAGAAGGGCTCAAGGGCATATGACAGTACAACACACATACAAATATCTCGTCAATAAAGAGAGTAGCATTAAAGTATCCTACGCCAAAAAGTAGTTCTTACCTTTACATCCGGTTTGTGCACATACTTTGTTTGTATTCCAACATTCTGAGAATCCTCGTAAGTATCTTGCACAGCTCCCCAAACATTAGCTTTACGATTTAACAATTGTTGATTATGAATATTGTCGCCTACAAAAAAACTTCAATTAGAAACTGTCTCATACCTGAGGTAATCTCGAGAGAAAAATGATGGCAGCTAAAACAGAAACAGTGGGCATGTTAATATTTCACAGCTCAATACTAAAAGCTTATAAATGTAACAGTATATTCAGATCATGAAAAGTGATGCAAAGCCCAACAACATTCAGAGATGAACATGAAATCCATGGTATATAGGAACTCCAGATTATGTGATACTGACTGCATGAAACCAATGTATCACTTAGTTTTCATTACATGAGGGAAATCAATTTGAACATTGAAACTTGAAATGGCATATTGTATTGACTACTATTGACCTATATTTTCATTCCAGAATACATTATCTGTAATGCAGAGTGAGGTCAATCATTATCAAATATGACCAGTCTAGGATAATTCTCTATTAATATGATCACATCGTCTGTTGTATGCCGGAATCAATCACAAGCATCGTACTCTTATATGGACTGCTAATATACATTGATTTCTATGAGAATGCATCGTTCATTAGTTAATCCCAATTGTATGATTACAAGAACTATCTGCCTGTATAAGGATCGCAAGAAGAGATGCAGATGTAACTGGCACTAACTAAAAAGTACAATAATAGAGCAGTGATATTGAAAGTCCTCTTTTCAACATTATAAAGATTCAATATGACCGGTAATAAGTTCATTAAGCTAATTTTTCTAGTTACTATAAAACACTCTAAAAGATTGACAAAAAACCTGTATTTTGCCAGGACTGGAGGCCATTTGAATTCAGTTGTGTTGCAGCTAATGAACTCTGACCAGATACTAAAGGTCCAAAATCTTCTGAATCCTCGTTCTCACTATCCAAAGCATCAAGTTCTTGGAATCTTTCATCATTTAAACTTAGTTGCTCCTCCAATCTTTTCAGAGCTTGATTCATTTCCAGGTTTGCTGAACTATTGACCTCCTCTATTGTTGCATATGTGTCTAAATGATTTATTACATCACTTTTTATGGCTGCATCAGATGTGATTTCAGACCCAGGACTTGACGAACTGAGATATGGATCATAAGATTCACCAATAGCCATAGAAGAGCCCAGTGCCTGATTAGAATAAGAGCTCGGGCTTGGACTGAAAGTAACAGATACTGGAGAAGACTGTAACATAACTCCTGCATGTTGCCTAACCTGTCCCCATCAATAAAAGGAGAAAACAAAATATCCAAAGTTAAGTGGATGTTAGCATTGCACATTTAAATTCCATTGCTTAAGTGTACATCTGTTACCTAGGAGTGTGATTGCACAAAAAATGTGTAGATACAAACAAAGTTTTGGAAGTTATAATGCATGCATAGAAGCAAAATTCCTCTATCTTGTTATTGTTACCAACACATGATATTAAATAGAATAAATGAAAAGATTGCATCTTGAGGATATTAACATGCCAGAAGTAAAATGAGAGTGAGCACGACTAACATGTAATTTTCTTAGTTCATGATGCATACTGGATTAGAACATCACCTCATTTATGTCTCTGTAGTGAACCAAAACAATATGCTCATGTGCCCTGAACGATCCATTGATAGAAAATAAAACAATATGAATATGATCGAAAAGTCATTATTTTATAGTTCAGCCACAATCCAATACAAAGTGAAATCTCATAAAACTGTTAGTTGAAGCTAAAGAAATGAAAGCAAATTTCGATAATAGTCGACATTAGTTGTTTCGGTAATAGTACTATTGATTACTCATATCATTATGGAAGGGGAAGCTTACGAGTCCAACATCCAATAGCTGCGTCGTTGGAAATTGGGGTTGTGCTCTCCATGGGCATAGTAGCAGTTTATAGCCTCAACATTTCCAACCTAGAAATAAAGAAAGTTACTATACAACAAATAGTCATATTCAATGGTACTGAGACAGACAAAGTAAGCCCTATTAGATATGCCGAAAAATGTATCATGCACAATAACTTATATCATGCACAATCAATAATGTCATATCTCCTTTGGGGATCCCAAAAATAGCAAAATGGTTCTGGATCCAAGAATAACTTGGCTGATGGATGACACTTAAGTGGAGCCTCAGGGTAACTATGAGACAAAAACATATGATATACAACCATTGGAGGGAAAAATATTTACCAGAAGTCTTACATAATGACTGATGAAAAACAATAACTTTTCATGAGTTGATCAATTACTTTTTCACTAACAGAAAAATCAAATATTATCTCTTTCTTTCAGCAATCAATAGTTCGTTCTATGCAATCAATTCTTCAAATTTAACTACCAAAAGGAATCCATTTCCGTCAAAATATAACAACCTTAAGCCGTTCATGACCTTCCCCGACAGTCCTTCCATCTTTCTTCCTACGCCAACTGTGGCCATCCTTGCGGAAAAAGCGAAGGACTCTCTTATTGAAAAGAAACAAAGATCCACCTGTTAAAGGTTACAACCACAAGTAGCTCAATGCATCAAGCATATGAAAGAACCAGTGTTTGGTTGATCCCCTAAGACATTCATGAATAAGAAGCACTAGAAAATAGCTGAAAAATACTTGGTGGCTTTTGAGGTGGCTCATTCGTGATCTGGCTAGTGTCATGATTCTGGAGTATAAAAAGCACTTCAGCAGGCTTGAGCCACCTAGTTTGCGCTTCTCGTACTAACTCATTGATGTTATAACCTGATGATAGTCGGTGAATTAGTAATGTTTTTCAACAGTAACATACATATGCTTTCTAAATACCATGTACAATTTTATAACAATCTAAATACTAATCTCCTTTAACATCATTTATCAGTACACTGTACAAGCCTTTAAAATATGCAAATGCTATCGGCACAGCGCAATCAAGATAAAGACAGCAAGCCATTTCTTTGAGTTTCCATACACGTTTCAGTCTTCAGGATCATATACGAAGTTTTCAAAGTAGAATTGCCTGCCACTAAAAAAGAAGACACCCTTCTCCATGAATCCGCTTGTATACTCAACTTCACGTTCTACGGAGTCAAAAGATTTTATATTTTCTAGCTCTTGGGTATATTGGAATATACCAAAATGGCTCATTAAACTACCTATAATTTAGCATCTGTTTTGAAGTAGTAGATATTAGATAGTGTTTGCAGTTAAACTGTTAGGTCAATTTGGAATCAGCCCTCCTTGTTATCACAGGAGTAAGGGTGCGTATTAACCGACCCGCCCCCCCTCTTAGGCGGGAGCCTCTTCAAAGGCATTGGGGCATGTTTATATATCCAGCTCCTGTTCAACGTCTCACTATATTCGCTTAACAACTACTATCACAACCAAATACTTCTTCCTAGAACTTAAGATGGCTCAAGAGATACAAAATTTTTCATCAAATGCATCAAATTTTCTAGAACGAATTTAACTTCCCGACCTCAATCTCAAAAAGATAATCTAATTTGATTCTTCCTTGGCGTAAATGAACAAAATTTAGAGAAATAATTAACTCTAATGCGAGTCAAAATTTAACATTCCTACCTCCAATCTCGTTTTATTTCCAATAGTCAAAACGAACAAACTTTAGGCAATAACTAACATGCATAACTTCAATTCGAGTCAAAATTAACTCATTCCTACCTCCAATCTAGTTTTATGTCCAATAGCCAAAACGGAAAAAAAAAAAAAACTTCGGAGCAATAATTAACATGCTTAACTTCAATTGGAGTCAAAATTTAACTTATTCCTACATACTACCTCCATTTCAAAAAGATAATCTAGTTATGATTTTGGATAGCCAAAAGTCAAAACTAGTAAAACTTGGAGCAATAATTCACATGCATAACTTCAATCGAGTCGAAAGTATCATGTTCTCAGCAAAGTCCTACAAAAATTCAATCTTTTTATATACTTTTCACCAAATATTATAAAATATATACATATTTGAGTTCAATATTTAACTAGTCAATTTAAAAAAACGGTCATTGTCATTGAAAATACTCGAACTGGGAGCTCGTATTTGCAAGTAATATCCCCAAACCACATAATCACACAATGAAGTTGACTACTCACCTGAAGGATTCATGATCGAAGTCATAAACGACGAAGAAGTAGAGCGTTGACCGAGAGATCGTGCAGAGCTGGTTTGGTCAACGTGAAATGCTTAACGGAGAGAGAATTACATGAAAAGTCAATATTATGAAAGTCAGATATTAACGGAGTGAGCGAGCATAGATATAATACCGAGAGAGAGAATTTTGACGACCGACGGAAGTTTCTTTGAACTAAGCTGTGTTGGTGCCCGGATTCGGTGCATCAATAATTCGGTGCACCCGGTGCATCAAGTACCCATTTAAAGGTTTTACGTGGGTACTATACCCACTTGAAACTTCATCATTGGTACTTGTACCCAAATTGTACTATAACAATAGTATAATACCACATATTTATTTTGGATTGATAAATATGTGGTATTGTACCATTGTTATAGTACAATTTGGGTACAAGTACCAATGATGAAGTTTCAAGTGGGTACAGTACCCACGTAAAACCTTTAAATGGGTACTTGATGCACCGGGTGCACCGAAGTATTGATGCACCGAATCTTTTCACGTTGGTGCGTGGTGTGAGCACGTTCCATACAAATGATTATGTATGTGCGAGGAATCAGATTTAAACCGGTGATACGTGAATTTTCAATTTTTTTATTCGAAAATAAGATATCTATGAAGTTTCTTTGAAATAATCTCAAATTATTGATTAAATATTTAGAATGTCAATCAATTTTTCTATTTGAATCTGGCTTGAATGATAGTCGAGCATTCGGGATAGCGTAGCTGAGAATATAGTTCGAGTTTCAAAAATATGTTACTCAACAGTTTAGCATGTGAAAATTTGTATGAAGATGAGTTAAATTTTAATATATATTGAATAAATGGCGGCAAATTAAAAGTTCATGTACGTGTTGGTCTATCTGAATGTTTTTCTTAATACTAATTATATTTTAAAATTTATTGGAAAATGATACATTTATATCATATATTCCTTTTTTGTCTAACTATTTTTGTCATTCATTTCCTTTTTGTCTAACTATTTTTGTCATCTTCACTTTTTTTATTAGTTAGAACAATGTAACTTTTTTGTTTGTATCATAAAAAATCATATTGGGATAATAGAGTTTAATTAGTCCGATTAAATAACAAGTTAGATAAATGTGAAAGCTAAATTCGAGTAAAACAATGTACTAGAGGTGTGCAACAACACAAGAATTGAAGAAGACAAAGGGAAAGGGGCAAATGGACAATATGAGGTGTTAAAATAATTTAAAATGTGGAAATTGAATAGGCAAAGTCTCCTACATGAAAGTGGGCCATTAATAGTGAGAGGTGGTGGAAATAATAATCCATACTACCTTCAATTTAGTCTATTAGTACCATAACTGAAATGTGTTTGATGTGGACCCCACTATGGATATTTGTATGAGGGTCCATCTATATATAGAAGGCCCACCAAGACTAACGGACTCAGATCCGTGAACACGCGTTCAGTGGACACGATCCGCATAAGAGCCCGTGAATACTAGGGTTAACTCTCGCCCATTCAGGAAGAGACACGCGTCCATCCTAGGGCGAGATATCCGGAGCCCAAATACTATAAATACAGGGCACACTTCTCCAGAAAAGGTAATGTGCATTTGACCCTGACTATTACTTTTCAAACACCGATTGACTGACTTGATCGTCGGAGTGTTTGTGGTCGAATTCCGACCACACTTTCAGGTCGATGCCGCCCAAGACACGTAACACCAGTAAAGCAACTTCTTCCCGTCCACCAGTCCCTCAGCCTATATCAGCCATGTCACGTCCAGAGCCACACCGGGAGGAATCGGTGAGAGACTTGAGGGATCAGTTAAATAAAGGCAAGGGAGTCATGGATCCGCGAGACGAGGGAGATCAAAGATCTCAAGCCGTTCCAGATCTGAGGGACCGTTTAAATCAGAGCCGTCATAGCGGACCGTCCGCACGGTCAGGAGCCGTTCGTAGGCCGTCGAGGGCAGAGATTAGGGAAGGATGCGGAGAGTCCCAGATGTGCCGACAAGAAGAATCGCGTGGCAAATCAATGGCGCCGTCTGTGGGGAATAGAACAAATATGCCACACCGTTCTCAACCTAGAGCCCACGATGCGGACTCACGCAACAACCAGGGGGCATCCCTTATTGCTGGCCTTAACATCAATGACGAAATCGATCGTGAGGTACGCCGGCGCGTTCGTCTTGAACTGGAAGCCCGCGACGCGGCTGCTGCAGCCAAAATACCAGTTATAAACGTACCGTCAACGCCCCCACCTGTAGTCATACCACCCCCAGCCCCTGCGGTTATACAACCTGTGGGGACCGATCCGGTAATGGCTAAATTGCTTGAAGAACTGGCGTTACTTCGGCAACAAGTTACAAACATCTCTGCGTCTCGCACCCAACCAGTGGTGGCCCACACGCAGATGCCGTTTTCCGCCCGTCTCCAAGCGATAGCCCCTCCTACTGGGTTCACTTTACCCCAGTTCACACAATATGACGGTACGACAGACCCCCAAAAGCATCTAAAGGGCTTCCTGACCCAAATGACGATGGCAACTAATGAACCGGACCTTTACGCTAAAGCATTCGCTAGCAGCCTGCGAGGAAAAGCCTTGGATTGGTATATGGAACTACCTGCTAATTCGTTGGATACATGGCAACAAACGGCTACTGCCTTTCTTGCCAAATTTGGAGCGGCAATCCAAGAAGTTGTGGATGAAAAAGTTCTCATGGAGATGCAACAAGGAAAGAACGAGTCCCTTCGGGACTTTCATAAACGCTACAATGACATCCTGCTCAGCATTCCCAATTGTGACGCCAAAACGGCGTATATGGGTTTCTTCCGCGCCCTAAATTACGGAGCGCTGAAAAAGAATTTGTTGCTCGAAAAGAACCTCTCTAAAGATGAACTCACAGCACGAGTGCGACAATTCATCGAAATGGAAGAATTAAAAACTAGAGAGAAAAAAGACCACAAGAAGGACCTACGAGATAGCGTCCTAAAAAAGGACAAAACTCGTTCCCCGCCTAAACCGAAAATTTTTGAAAGGTTGCAACGAGATCGAGGCGCTTATTTCACCCCACCTTATAAGCGCAGGGCATATTCACCGCCCCCTCGCGACACCGATCGCAACGGGCCGTTACAAGATTCCGGGCCAGACAAGCCTCGCACTCCTTTGAACACGAGTGTGTCCCGCATATACTCAGCAATAGCAGATAAGAACATGCTTCCTAAACCTAAGCGGCTTAGCACCGCACCCAGCAAGCGAGATCGCAATAAGTACTGCGATTACCATCGCGAACACGGGCACGATACTGACGAGTGCCGCACATTGAAGTCAGAAATCGAAAGACTTATTCAGCGTGGCCACTTGCAAGAATATACTCGCCCTCAAACTAATGCACGTGACCAACGCCCTGCTGAACGCACTAGAGATCGTTCTCCTCCACCGGTTAGGCGGCGCATTGAGACAATCTCAGGGGGCAGGTCCGGAGGCGGTGATTCACGTGCAGCCAGGAAGAAATATGCTCGACGGGACGTTTTCTCGTCACATCAGGTTCAGAGCATGTGTAAAGATCCCATCACTTTTGAGGAAAGAGAGTTGGAAGGGATCGAACTGCCTCACGAGGACCCACTGGTCATAATGCCAGTAATAGCCAACGTAGAGGTAGAACGAATGCTAGTGGACACGGGAAGCTCAGTGGACATATTATACCTGCGTACGTTCGATGCGCTACAGCTTCCAAGGTCACTCATACAGCCTATCCGTACACCTCTTACTGGATTTACAGGACACTCGATTTATCCAGTGGGAGAAGTAGATCTGGATGTAACGATGGGGACCGAGACGGCGATCTCGACAAAACGAATCTCCTTCACAGTCGTCAAGCTAGACGACCCGTCATACAATGGCATAATTGGGAGACCGTCATTAACGGAATTCAGGGCCGTGGTTTCGCCCATCCACTTAAAGCTTAAGTTCCCTACAGCCCAGGGTATAGGCGAGATGGCGGGAAGACAGAAGCACGCGCGGAAATGTTACTTATCGTCTGTGCCCGCAGTGGATAAGAGTGATGACGAGCATCCGAAGAAGAAGGGGAAAGTAGAGTCTCCCGCACAGGTCAATTCTGTAAGAGTCCAAGATAACTCGCCGACGGAGCGTGATAGTGAGAAGAAAGCAGTCCCTCATGAAGAAATCGAGGAAATACCCTTCGTAGAGGATGACGTGTCCAAAACTTTCAAAATAGGGACACGGCTGGGGGCAATGCACCGACAAGAGTTAGTTCAGTTGATCAGGAGTTTTCAAGATGTGTTCGCTTGGGGTCCCGATGATATGCCAGGGGTAGACCCCAGTATTGCTTTGCATCACCTGTACCTTGACTCGTCGGTACGCCCGGTGAAACAGAAGAAAAGGAATTTTAGTGACGAGAAGAATATGGCCATCCGTAAGGAGATCTCCACGTTGATGGAGGCCCGGGCCATTCAAGAGTTACAATTTCCCAGATGGATAGCCAATGTGGTATTGGTAAAGAAACCCAATGGAAGTTGGCGAATGTGCACAGATTTCACCAATCTTAATAAAGCTTGCCCAAAGGACTTCTATCCATTGCCGTGCCTGAATCGTCCGGTCGATGGTAGTGCAGGGTATGAAGTCTTTGATTTTATGGACGCATCGAGAGGGTATCACCAGATCCGGATGGCAGAGGAGGACGCAGCCGATACGGCTTTTATCACAGAATACGGGTTATATTATTGGGCAGTCATGCCTTTTGGGTTAAAAAATGCCGGAGCCACGTATCAGAGGATGGTCAACTCCATGTTCGCAGGACAGATTGGGAGAAACATGGAGATATATGTAGATGATATGTTGGTAAAAAGCAAACTAAAGGGAGATCATATAGCTAATTTACACGAGACACTCTCCCGACTGAGAGAAACCCGGCTGCGTATCAATCCGGAGAAATGCTCGTTTGGGGTTACGTCCGGAAAATTCCTGGGATACATGATAAGTGAACGGGGCATTGAACCAAACCCTGACAAAATACAGGCTCTGATCGACATGAGGGAGCCAAAAAGCTTCAAGGACATCCAAAAGCTGACGGGGTGTCTAGCGGCTCTGAACCGATTCATATCCAAGTCAGGGGAGCGAAACCTTCCTTTCTTCAAAGTCTTAAGAAGAGCCAGCCGGATGGAGTTTAAAGAAGCATGGGACGAAGAAAGTTCTGCGGCCTTCAAAGAACTCAAAGCTTACTTGGGATCGCCCCACCTCCTCACACGGCCTGAACCATCAGAAACGTTATTTCTCTACTTAGCCGTGTCAGATGGGGCGGTGAGTAGTGTGCTCGTCAAGGAGATTGAGGCCGTTCAAAGACCGATTTACTACGTCAGCCATGTGTTGCACGGGCCAGAAGAGAGATACCCGCTCATCGATAAGTTTGCGTTAGCTGTCGTGGTATCGGCTCGGAAATTGAAGGCGTACTTCGAAGCTCACCCTATATGCATCGTAACAGACCAACCACTTCGTCGAGTGATTGCGAAACCTGCCCTTTCGGGTAGACTCACGGCATGGGCCATTGAGTTAAGCGAATTTGACCTCACCTTCGTGGGACGAGCAAGCCTGAAGGCTCAAGTCCTGGCCGATTTTGTGGTGGAGTGTACGACTAAAGAACCCTATACAGAAAAGGAACCCACGAAGGGCCAACGAGTTCCTTGGGTGGTATTCGTCGATGGGGCTCGCAACCAGAATGGAAGTGGTGCAGGGATTGTCTTCCAAGGTCCTAACAACGAGTACATGGGATACGCCCTACGTTTCAATTTCCCCGCGACAAATAACGAGGCAGAATATGAAGCATTGATAGCGGGGATGCAACTGGCAAAAGAGATAGGCTTGGACAGAATACTCGTTAAGGCAGATTCAAAACTAGTGATAGACCAAGTCAAGGGGGATGCTGAGGTAAGAAACGAGTCGCTCAGTCGATATAAGGCAATGGTCGATCGACTCAGAGAGCAATTCGACCAGGTAGAGGTTCAACACGTACCGAGAAGCGAAAATGCAGAAGCAGATTTTATGTCCCAGTTAGCTACCGTTCAGTTTGCTGAATTACCATCCGGAGTGAAGGTAGAGGTGCGAGAGCAACCCGCCTATGTGGGCGTGCGAATTGAGACAGTCCTCGAAGACGTCCCCGATTGGCGCACTCCTCTGGTACAGTATTTACTTTATGATACCCTACCAGAGGATAAAGTGATGGCGGCCAAGGTCCAAAGTCGTAGCTTACGATTCCATGTGGAAAAAGGGGAACTATACTGGAAATCGATCGATGGGCCGCTCTTATTTTGCGTAGCAGAGGCCGATATACCGCTGATTCTGACAGAAGTACACGAAGGATGGTGTGGTAGTCATATAGGGGGCAAGGCACTAGCCTTGAAAATCGCAAAGACTGGTTACTACTGGCCCACTCTCGCACGAGACGCAAGAGAATTCGTCAAACGGTGCGACATCTGCCAGAAACATAGTAATGCCCCTCAACTTCCTGCCACCACAATGACACCCGTCATTAGTCCCATACCTTTCGCGATATGGGGAATCGACTTAGTTGGAAAACTTCCACGAGCGGCTGGGAACGTAGAGTACATTTTGGTAGCGGTGGACTATTTCAGCAAATGGGTCGAAGCGGTTCCCCTATCTAGGATCCGAAGCGAGGAAGTGGTTAAATTTCTGTGGAAAAATATTGTAACTAGGTACGGAGTGCCCCGCGTCCTGGTATCTGATAATGGAACGCAATTCGAAGGACGCCCCGTAGCCTCATTCTGCGAAAAATACAATATTGAACAAAGGTTCGCACCCGTCTATTATCCTCAGTCTAATGGTCAAGTGGAGGTTATGAACCGAGTCATTATGAATGGGATCCGCAAGAACTTGGGACAAAGTGAGCTCGTGGGGGGCACATGGGTCGAAGAATTACCTACAGTGCTATGGTCCATGCGCACCACCCCATCATTTGCAACAAAGGCCACTCCGTTTAGCTTGGTTTATGGAGCCGAAGCACTTATTCCGGCCGAAGTCGGGCTCCCCACATACCGACAAAGAGGATTCGACGAGGAGCGTAATATAGAACGACTCAAGGACCGAATGCTATTCATCGATGAGGATAGAGACGAAGCATTATACCAAAGTCTGGCATTTAAACAAAGAATGACTAGGGTATATAACAAACGAGTTAAAGGGCGTCAATTCTCATCCGGAGACTTGGTCTTACGATTGTTATCGGCAAGTCAGCCAACCAAGGTGAACAAGCTTAGCCCAAAATGGGAAGGCCCGTACCGCGTCAGACGAGTCTTGGGCCCTGGTACATACGAGCTAGAAGATATTGACGGTACGGCGATACCAAGAACATGGCACGCGTCGAAATTAAGGCCATATTATGTTTAGTTTGCTTATGTTTTAAACATTTCAAGACATCCAAGTTGATGTAATCAAGACGTTTTTCACCAGTTCCCATACACTCGTTTAAATAGTTACGCAAAGTTCAAAGTACACTTCGCATTTCACTATGCGGAACACTTTAACTTTACACACTATACACTCGTTTAATAGTTACGCAAAGTTCAAAGTACACTTCGCATTTCACTATGCGAAAAACTTTAACTTTAAACACTATACACTCGTTCAATAGTTACGCAAAGTTCAAAGTACACTTCGCATTTCACTATGCGGAACACTTTAACTTTACACACTATACACTCGTTTAATAGTTACGCAAAGTTCAAAGTATACTTCGCATTTCACTATGCGAAAAACTTTAACTTTAAACACTATACACTCGTTCAATAGTTACGCAAAGTTCAAAGTACACTTCGCATTTCACTATGCGGAACACTTTAACTTTACACACTATACACTCGTTTAATAGTTACGCAAAGTTCAAAGTATACTTCGCATTTCACTATGCGAAAAACTTTAACTTTAAACACTATACACTCGTTTAATAGTAACGCAAAGTTCAAAGTACACTTCGCATTTCACTATGCGTAACACTTTAACTTTACACACTATACACTCGTTTAATAGTTACGCAAAGTTCAAAGTACACTTCGCATTTCACTATGCGAAAAACTTTAACTTTAAACACTATACACTCATTTACTAGTAACGCAAAGTTCAAAGTACACTTCGCATTTCACTATGCGGAACACTTTAACTTTACACACTATACACTCGTTTAATAGTTACGCAAAGTTCAAAGTACACTTCGCATTTCACTATGCGTAACACTTTAACTTTACACACTATACACTCGTTTAATAGTTACGCAAAGTTCAAAGTACACTTCGCATTTCACTATGCGTAACACTTTAACTTTACACACTATACACTCGTTTAATAGTTACGCAAAGTTCAAAGTACACTTCGCATTTCACTATGCGAAAAACTTTAACTTTAAACACTATACACTCGTTTAATAGTAACGCAAAGTTCAAAGTACACTTCGCATTTCACTATGCGTAACACTTTAACTTTACACACTATACACTCGTTTAATAGTTACGCAAAGTTCAACAGGTGCCTCGCATTTATTTTTGCGAGCAGTGGTCAACTTTGAACACTATACAGTCGGTTCTAACCTTCACACTCGTCAGTCGAGAAACAAGTTTACCCAGTTCGAACTGGGATTCGTCTAAACTTCCCAACTCAAATCTATATTTCGACTCTGTAAAACGTGCTGATCACAAGTTTTACAAGGGGGCAAGGGATATAGGAATGATTTGGGATAACCTGTGCGGATATAAACGAATAAAGGTTGGAAACTAAAACAAAGAAGATGCATCAAGCAAGCTGAAAAACGATTCAAAGGAATTACCAACTACTTAGTTCAGAAAATACAGGAAGATAAGTGATGTTCAAATACATTCATAAAAAGCGATTGTTTCAAAATACAAAGGTTCAAGAGTTAGGATCGGTCTTGGGCAGCTTCAAACCAGGCTGGGTCCAGCTCGTTCTGTACCTTGAACTCCTCCAGCTTCTCCGCCAGGATGGGCAGCTCGTCAGAGTAAGTCTCAACAAAGGAGGTCAAGCACTCGGCCATGTCCACCCTCGCCGCAAACGTTACCTTGTCACTATTAGCATAAGCCTCCACCGCAGAAGTAATCAAACTTTGTTGGTCGGATTGGAGTTGGGCCAGAGACGAGTTGGCGGTGGCCGCCTCAGCTTGAGCCGCCGCAGTCACTTTCTCCGCTTCCGCTGCTCGTAAAAGGGCGGCGTCCCGAGCTTCTTGTGACTCGGTTATGCTCTGAGACCAGGTCTCCTGCTCGGACCTTAACTTCGCCACCTCTACTTCCAGCTCCTCTACGCGGGCCCGATGTCTCCTAGCCTCCAGAACCGCCTCCTCGTGCTGCTTCACCTGCACAGCCTCATGCTCAGTCATTTTTTCCAGATGATCAAGTGCAGCCGCACACTCGTTGTCCTTGGTATGGAAGGCCCGCTCCGCCAGGCTGGACCGACGAGTCATGGCGAACACTCCATGAAGAGCCTAGACAGGGTATAGAGAAGATCAGACTTAGGCTATATGTTTTCAACAAAGTAACTAAGGAGAGAATAGAGATCTTACCTTCATCAACACGTACATAACCGCCTCGCCCTGCGCCTCTGCGTCTCTCGTCTCCACGAAGGGGGCAATATCAGCAGGGGTAATTAGGGGCTGGACGGCCTGCATCGCCATCTGTGGAGTGTAAGAGGTGGATTTTTCTATCTCAACCCCGGCCGGACGAAGGGTGTAAGGAGGACGGTTGATACACAAAGACGCGGGCAGAGGAGGTGGCTGGAAAGCTGGGTTGGTGAAGCGAGATTTGAGCGTTCTCGATTGCTCAGCAACCCTAGGGGGCGTATCCGTGGTGGAAGGAGAGCGAGTAACCTCAACAGAGGAAGCTCGAGGAGTCGGATGAGGAGATGGATGAGAGGACCCCCCTCCTACGTTCAAGGGTAAATCAGCAGGAGGAACCGGAGAAGGGGTAGACGGGGTAGGAGAACTTCGAGCCACGGGAGAAGAAGCATTGACGGTCGAGGATGAAACAGTCGAACTCACCTTCTTCCTTTTAAAGATAGAAGGGCGTAAGATTGTCTGCACGGCCGGACGCTTCTGGGCCCGGGATGAAGAAGGTGGTTTGACAAGAGTGGAAGGAAGGAAAGCAGAAGGAATGGTGGACGGGTCTGTGACAGCTCGAGCAACCACAGGAACGTCAATCAAAGGCATCCGAGCACCCGTCATCTCATCCAGCTCAACACGGGACGGGTCCTCCGTAGCCATGGCAGCTGATAAGACATCCACTACAGAATCAAGAAAGAAACACTAGATTAGAGATACACATGAAAGGAAACAAAACGAAAACAAAATCAAGGTTATGTCTATACCCCACTCAGGCTCGGCGTCTCGAAACTCTTTGGACGGCACCAAACCCGCCCGAATCAGAACACCCTCTTCGACGAACAAAACCCACGAGAGGGGCGGGTTAAACTCCGTGGTTATCTTAACCCTATAAGACGCCTCGACAGCCGAAGTAGAGATGTCTCCCAAACGGCCTATAGCACTACGAGCCACCGGCCTGATGGGAACATCCGTACTCATACCTCCCTTCACCATAAACCATCGGTTATGCCATCGTCTGTCCTGTACCTTATTGGGACGCGTGAAGATGGCCGCCCCGCTGGGAGTCGTCGAAAAGGTCACTAGACTGTCGGCCTTATGGACTACGTTATAATTTTCTTTAAAAAGGGATACAGTCGGTTCTACCCCTACGACCCTACAGGCCACTTGGAAGGCGGTCAAGAGTAGCCAGGAGCCCGGGTGGATTTGGATGGGAGAAACGGGTATAGAGCGGAGAAGGTTTTCAACAAATCGAGGCATCGGAAGACGAAGCCCAAAAGTAAAGTCCTCAACGTATATGGGAGTCCAGCCATCCTCGTACGACATCAAAGATTCGTCGTCGTAGGGTAGCCGCATCTCAACGAAATCAGGAATAGAAAAATATTCCCGGAAGCCGATGAGATGGGACTCCTTAACAATAGAAGGTAGGGAATGTCTAAGGTAAGTGGGACCGAGAGGGTTCTTCCTACCTTTGGACGATTTTTGGACGCTCTCCTCACGGGGCCCCGAGCTGGAAGTCTCAACTAGCTGATGCTCTATCTCCTCAGTGGGATGTTCGTCCCGCGAAGTATCCTACAAGAAAAACAAAAGCATGAGACGAAGCCATCAGCCAAAAGGTGTCGCGAGCCAACCCGTTAAGACATGTCACGAGGCATTACCTCGCGGGATTGTTCAAGTGTAGCATCGGGGGGACCCGACGGGGCTATGACCACGTCTTCATCTACGTTTATTATCGGAGCAGTAGATTCGTCTCGGGCCATTAGAGGAAGATCTGCGCATAAACACATCAGTTAGACCCAACGCGTCAATATTACTACCACACGCGTCAGGGGTGACAAGTGTCAGAAGATGAAGGGTCATCGGGGTTTCCCGCCTAAACAGATGAACAGTTGGCAGTTGTCAGTGCAACTGTTCATCTTCCAGAAGATGAAAAGGTTTTGCCGGAAACCGCCATCTCCGATGGTCGGAAACGGTTGCCACCCTCTTAGAGGTTCAGAAAAACGCCGGAAAAAAAGCATACATTTTAAAGATCCAGAAAATATCAAGAGGACAGCATGTAACCACATTAAAGGTCGAAAACACCCAAAAGAAAAATGCACTCAATACTCGAAAAGGTGTCCACTACCCAGAATCAGTCATCCCCAAAATCCTTACAAAATCCAGGCTATAATCATCCCGGAATAGTCACAAAGTCTCCCCAGAATCCATAAAATGGTCATCTATATACTCAAATTCCTACATGCTCTACATTAAAAGTGGAAACCGAAGTACAAAGAAAGAGAACACCAGATAACTACATGCAATCACACATTATCTAGTACGAGAAAGAGTGTACTTACCAGGTGGTAGGATAAGGAGAAAATGGAGGTGGAAGATGGAAAAATCCGAGAATTGCAGAGAGAATTTAAAACAGAAAGCTTTTCAGAAAATGAGAAGTGAGGTTTGAAGGAGGAAGAAATACCTTTTATAGGTATATAATGGAGACGAAGCGGACCAGGTGTCCAATAAGGACACGCGTAAGAGTATTGACGAATGTCCCATAAGGAAGGGTCCAGTTGTATGTCGAACCATGGATCCATTTCTCGATCGTCGCCCATGGACGAAACGTGGGAGGGATTCTCGAGAAATGACGGGGGCAATGATGTGGACCCCACTATGGATATTTGTATGAGGGTCCATCTATATATAGAAGGCCCACCAAGACTAACGGACTCAGATCCGTGAACACGCGTTCAGTGGACACGATCCGCATAAGAGCCCGTGAATACTAGGGTTAACTCTCGCCCATTCAGGAAGAGACACGCGTCCATCCTAGGGCGAGATATCCGGAGCCCAAATACTATAAATACAGGGCACACTTCTCCAGAAAAGGTAATGTGCATTTGACCCTGACTATTACTTTTCAAACACCGATTGACTGACTTGATCGTCGGAGTGTTTGTGGTCGAATTCCGACCACACTTTCAGGTCGATGCCGCCCAAGACACGTAACACCAGTAAAGCAACTTCTTCCCGTCCACCAGTCCCTCAGCCTATATCAGCCATGTCACGTCCAGAGCCACACCGGGAGGAATCGGTGAGAGACTTGAGGGATCAGTTAAATAAAGGCAAGGGAGTCATGGATCCGCGAGACGAGGGAGATCAAAGATCTCAAGCCGTTCCAGATCTGAGGGACCGTTTAAATCAGAGCCGTCATAGCGGACCGTCCGCACGGTCAGGAGCCGTTCGTAGGCCGTCGAGGGCAGAGATTAGGGAAGGATGCGGAGAGTCCCAGATGTGCCGACAAGAAGAATCGCGTGGCAAATCAGTGTTGATCAACAGAATTACATAATATATTTGACGTAAAAATATGTTTATCACATACAAGTTGAGCCTTAGTTATGGAATAAGTTTTTAGGACTAAACTAATTATTAGTAATAATTTTAATTTATTTTAAATATTTTAGATGTTTATTGTAAAACTTTGATCAAGAAATATTACCTACTGTAGTTGAAATTTATAAAGAGAAAAGTATGATGAGAAAGAAAAACAAGCTAGATTTTGGTGGGGAAAGAATAGAGTTGACATTTTTGGGACAATGATACGATTTTTACCAACTTGTTTGCTAGATTGTTAATTCATATTCTAAATTTTACGATGAGGTTTATTTATTATTGCAAAGATTCTTGTTTTTGCCCTCAAAAGTAGCGAATGAAGATATGGACAAGTGGCAGTCCATTTATATTATTTGGTCTTGCAACCAATTAGATTGAGGCAGAGTGGAAAGGGACATCAACGTTGGAGATCAATTGCTAGGTTGTTGGTGATAGTAGTAATATCAATATGTAAGTATTTGTAGTCGTATCTCTTCACGTTCGAATTTAATTTTTTTAAGGAATAAATTTTATATTGAATTGATTAAAATGTAAGTTTTAATGTATGGTTATTTGTAACTTCTATCGTTCGATAATAAAAACTTAATTAAAGTACATGGTATAATTTACCTTCTTCATGTACTTCAGATAAGAATACGTGACGATCATCAAAATGAAGTGAATGTTATATATATCATCAAAATTGTTTTTTGAACAATTCTTTGATTATGTCAAACCAATGGGTAAAATTCATCAATGGCATTTGTACTTTAGTGATATATAGTCATGAGGTGAAATTTTTATTCTAACCATTATGTTTTGATGTAGGGCAGTAGTCAGTAGAGGAAGTCATCAAATACATAATGTAATATTGTAACTAAAATGACATTTTCATGAAAAAATTATGTTCTTATACCCATGATAAAAAAATTGACCAATATGATTATGTTTTAACCTAAGCCACCCCACTGGTCCAACCCCGGCCTCCACAACCCGTGCCTCGTGACCCCCCTCCCCTCTACCTCTAACCTCCCTACCCCACCCCATCCTGTCCTACCACCTCCTCCACTCCCAACTTGTCCCGCACCCTTCAACCGCCACATCATCCGCCCCCGGCCCCGGACCATACCAAAATTTGTTGTGAATGAGGTCGAGGGGGTGGTTGAAGGGTGTGGATAGTTATTTAGGTCAATTTTAATCATGACTGTAATAAATTTAAAAATGGGTTGACTTTGTCAAATTTTACCAAATTACTAGTTGATACATCATACTTACAAATTAAATGCTACTCCCTCCATTCCTAACTGATTTTCACATTTGATTTTTGGTGGTCAACAAAACACGATTTAAAACATAAATATATCTTATTCTACATGCAAAAAAATTATAATAAATTGATATTTCAAAAATATATATTGAGACGAATCTAACGAGGTCCCACAAGACTATATTATTTCTTATCGATTAATGAGAATTCATGGTTAAATTTTATTGTAGTTGACCATAAAAGTTAAAATGTGACAATCTTTTAAGGACGGAGGGAGTAATACTTTATTTACAATCATGTTAGAATTAATAACTATATATTTCACGGTTTTTCCTTCCTAATTTTCTACATTCACACCAAACGTCATCAATGTGGGAGATTCAACAAACGAAGAAAATACATCAAAAACAAGAGTTTGAATTTGTTTTATACTGATGAGTATTCAATATTGACTAGTAAAATAAGTCGTAACAATATGTCAATATGCGTGCATGTTTCCAAATTCGTGAAGAGTTCTACGAGTAATTTTTTACATAAAACACCAAGATTATTATGGAGAGAGTACGTCGAATATCGAAGCGTGACGTGGTTGGAGACTTATTGGAACATGGACTTTTATTTTGTGGAAGATTTATGCTAATCCCTTTGCTGAGGGTTCATTTGACTTGAACTTTTCTTTTCTAAAATAAGATAATTTATATCAATTTAAAATTAAAGTTTTATGTATGATTAAAAATCAAGTTTATCAATGTATGTGTGCAACGGACAAATTCAAGATGTGATAACCAAAAAATAATACTCCCTCCATTCCTAATTGATCGTCACATATTGACTTTTCGTGGTCAACATAACACGATTTAAAACGTAAATATCTTTTATTTTATATATAAAAAAATTATAATAAGTTTATATTTCAAAAATACATATTGAGACGAATCTAACAAGATCTCACAAGACTATATTATTTTTTATCGTTTAATGAGAATTTATGACTAAATTTTGAAATGTTTGATTAACAAAAATCAAAATGTGACAAGCTTTTAGGGACGAAGGGAGTAATACAACTAAAAAAATAACCCATTTTTCTATAGAGTAGGTAAAGGGGTCGGCCCTTACCCCCAGGTGAGGACGCGACCATACTAGGCCCCCGTTTTAGAGGGCCCCCATATTTCCAGATTTTTTATATAAAAATTATTTTATTGATTTAAAAAGATTTAGAAATGGATAATATATAATATAATAATAATTCATTATTAATAACAATCTATCAAAAAACATAGCATTTATTAAGTAATAAGTGCTAAATTTATAATCTCAAAATAGAAGAGTGATTGATTAATACCAACATAAAAATAAATTTGCATTAAAATATGAACTCAATCAATCAACCATTACTATTTTAACTTTATTATTATAACGTTTAATATTAATGAAATACACCATTATATTACTGATGTAGTGGATAATTCAGAGTATTAGGGTCGACGTACTCTTTCCTATATATCCTATATAAGTAGAAATTGTATATCAAAGAATCAACTAAGACCATTCTTTTAATAGAGTAATTCAATTGATCAATTCCTTCAATTGGTATTCGGTGATAATTAACAAATTCACTCGGTCAGCTCGAAAAATTAGAATCGTTTCATTAAAATTCAGGTGATATTGTTCCTTTTTCTTTTGTCAATTTTTTTCTTAACTAATTTCATATTTATTTATGTTCATTACTTCATTTTATAATTTCATTATTTTATATTCTTTTTTGTATAAAAATTTGTTTGTATATTTTATAACATGTTGCCTCGGAAATATTTATCTGAAAATGGTAAAAGGAAAAATATGAACGATAATGAAAATTTGAGTGAAGAAAATATAATCTCAAGTGAATTTGTCAATGAAAATGTAGTGTCAAGTGAATTTGCTAATGAAAATATTATGCCAAGTGAACTCACTAATAAAAATTTAGTTTACAAAAGTGAATGTCATGAAAATGTATTTTATTGTCATGAATGTATTTTTATTTTATTTTTTGACTTTGTGTGGACGTGTAGATTGTAGACTCTATTTGTGCACTTTTATTTTTTGTTTGTTTTAAAATAAAAAAACGCCGAACAAACATAACCGAACCGATTTTGCTTTACAACTAACATCAGCCGAACCGCACGCTCAACTAATTTTCAACTGAATCGATTCATGTAGCTAAAAAATCGATAGGATGGGTTTCACAGAAAAAAACTGAGGAAGAACTGTCCGAACATAAAACATCCCTAATTTTAATGAATAAAAATGAGTTCTCGGAATTTTTATCACAAAAAGCCCCAATTTCAGTTGTCGCACTAGGTCCCGAAAAATCTATGGACCGGTCTTGAGTAGGTACTAACTATTATAAAGTTAAAATGTAATATGAGATAAATTTTGATCCAACGAGAATTGAACCCAAACTTATTGGTTGGAAGTTTAGGATCAGATGTCACTAGTTTTATTGAAACTAATAATCAATACGTGAAATAAAAAAAATAAAAATAGAAATGTTAACCTTAATCACATAAATATAATTTGATATAATAACTAGATATTTAACTTTAAATATCGTGAATAGGTCGAAAATGAGAAAATATTATTAATGGATATAATCCTTTTGTATGAATAGTTCATCGAACGCGAAGCCTTGACGTGCAAAGGAATAATGGTGAAGAACTTAAAATGTAGACCAAATGGGGCGGTAGAAGAGTATCCAAGTAACTTGATACTCTTCCTTCTCTCCACCCCATTAGCAATCTTTTTTTTCCCTTCAAATCCAAGTTTACTATATCCAACTTATTATTACTCATATTTAAATAGGTCTGTTTATTGCTTAAGTTGTCATAACCTACGACATTTTCACATTTGAAACTATAACTATAAAATTTAGAATATTTTGGAGATGTCTGATTGGGGGCCAATATTTGTGTCATGTATACTTTTTGTTCTTCTATCTCCTGGGTTGCTATTTCAGTTACCAGGTCGCCGTAAGGTGGTGGAATTTGGTAGCTTCGGAACAAGCGGCGCCGCCATCATGGTGCATTCTCTGCTCTACTTTGGTCTCGTCTGCATCTTCTTCCTGGCTCTTAAAGTTCACTTATATATTGGCTAGCTACTAGATGATCGATATGTGCTCTTCAAATAGAGGCATTAAGCTAGCAATTTTTCTTTATGGTTATTATTTGTTGTTTTTGGCTTGTTGTCATTGTCACCGTTCTTGTTTTCTTTTATTTTATTTAAGTTTGATTGATAATGATTCTCCACTTAGCGTTATACAATTATGATCTTTCGATTAAAAGAAAAGAGTGTACTTCTTCAAGCGCGTAAGCTCAATTTGTTGTTTGAGAAAATAGGTATAATCTCAATGTTTGGACGGTTAGACCATCTCCGGTAGGAGATTATTCATCTCCAAACTATTCTTCTTCTGCATTATCAAAATTTCTTAAATCATCTTTGAACTATGTCTACACTTTGTCACAGGAGGAATATTTTAAAAAGTTATGTCATTTTTTCTCACTTCCATTATTTTCACTCTTTAAAAGAAAATATTACAAAAGTAAATTGGTGTTCAAATAAGAAAATAAAAAAAAATCTCTATTTATAGATCTTGAAAACTAAAACATATTGGTGCAACTTTGTTTTATATATAGAAAATTCGTACAATATGTCTATTAAAAATGGGATAAGCAAATTTTTCTAAAATTGGGAAAATGTGAGCACTACTGTTAAGCGCAGAGGGCTATGGTTGGCTGGATGCTTCTAACTTTTCGAAATAATTAGATGATTATTTAACAATTCTTTCAAAAATGAGAAAAAAAAAAGTTATTCATTTTCAATTAGTTGCTATTGAATGAAAACACACCTTTAATTTGCCTCCTATTTTTTTAATAGATAAATGATAAAATTAAGCAAATGCGTATTCACCGTTGCCTTTGCGATAATAACGATGTCTTTCAAATTAAAAAACTATCAACATTAGTTGGTAATCAAAAGATCTCGCAATTCTTCATGTGTCCACCTTGAAGCACGGTTCCATAATCCTCATTGCTCTTGAGTTTGTGAATTGTGATAATTCATAGGCTTATTTTCTTTTGGCCCGCTGCACTATCGAAATGTTTTCGTTTCGCCCCCTGAAGTATTTTAGTTTTCAAATAAGGAACTGAACTATCATTCTTTTCAATTTACCCCCTGTTTTTTCGCTCCGCCCCCTGAGAGTCCGGATTCGGTGCATCAATAATTCGGTGCACCCGGTGCATCAGGTACCAATTTAAAGGTTTTACGTGGGTACTGTACCCACTTGAAACTTCATCATTGGTACTTGTACCCAAATTGTACTATAACAATGGTACAATACCACATATTTATTTTGGATTGATAAATATGTGGTATTGTATCATTGTTATAGTACAATTTGGGTACAAGTACCAATGATGAAGTTTCAAGTGGGTACAGTACCCACCTGAAATCTTTAAATGGGTACTTGATGCACCTGATGCATGGAAATATTGATGCACCGAATCTTTTCACCGCCCCCTGAAGTATTTTTTTGCCAAAAAATGAATTGAGATAAGGGCAAAATCAGAAACACACGTATAATTAAATTTTAGGCAACTTTTTCAATAATTAAAGAAGAGGGTTCACTAATCAAATTAAAAAAACACTTTTGTTAATAATAGGAAACACACCCCACCCCCACCCCCACCCACCCCCACCCCCGATCTGCCCTCCTCCGCCCCCCCCCCCCCCCCTCCTTCCGCACCAATTTCATCGTCCAGAACTCAACCGAATCATTCAGCAAACCTCAACAAACATGAGTTCATCACCAAACTTGATTGCCAAAAACACTACTCCAAATTTCATCCAACATCATCAAACTTCATTATCAACCTGCAACAAACAGCCACCAAGTGAAAGCTAAGATGTTTGGCAAAGAATAGAGTGGTGATTGGTGAAAATAGCTTCGCCATCTACTTAAGGAAGTTTTAAGGAGGGGCAAAATAGTCATTTCAAATTTTTATATAAAATAAATAAATGTAAAATGACTAGTTTGTCATTAAAAAGTCACGGTGACCAAATTAATTGGAACCATTTTGGAAGATGAGTGAGCGAATGAAACCATATAAAACATGAGTGAATGAATGGTGAAAATAAAGAGTGAAATATAGGTGATGGTTAATGACTTTTGCCCTTTTTATTTTTAATATACTTTTTAATTATGTTCAATTTTTCTTAATCTATGTGAAAATTTCTAGAACGTCGTATATAAATAAATAAAAGCGGATGGAGTAAGAATTTCAGCCGGATCAAGAATGGAAAAGACTAGGACATGATTAAAAGAACTGCACTGAACTTTTGCTGCGGCTCGTTTTGATACCCAACGAAGGTTGGAAGTTTTTGGAATCTTCAGGACGTCACTATTGATAATTTCAACAAAGATTGTAATCATTTTTATTCCCCAGTTGCTTGTTCCATGAACAAAGATACTATTGATGTAAACTTTGGTATTTGATTTATGAATGCATGATTTATCAAAAAAAAAAGCGGATGGAGTACAATAGACGAGGTTGTTATTATGAAAAATTCATGTGGCAAAAACATAAGACTTGAAACCAAATCACCATAAACTGATAAACACAATCTAACAAAACACACGTAAAATCAAGTCTTACAGGACAATAAAACAAATCGAAAACCACACTTGCAAATTATTGCAGGTAAAATCACGAGAGCAAGACAATTCCTGATGAAAATGCAAAAATGAAGATGGACACAATAGCTAGAGCAACCGGTACTGCAAGTTGTTGGGCATTCTTGAATGCATTCGACGTGGAGGTGGAGGTGGACGTGGAGGCCGGTGTGGTTCCTGATTGAGTGGTGGCGGATGAAGATGAAGACGACGCATTGGATGCGCTCTTGAAGATGGCTACATCAGGGGAATTTGCTGGCAGGTTCAGTAGCTCTGCCGCATGTTCAATAATTATTAGATTTCAAGAACAATTTTCACTTCAAAGACCAAACAAATGAAGAAACATGAGCTTCAACTACTTCAACTTCAACAATTCATAAAGATCTTTTTGATCGATGTTCAAGAGAAAGCCTCGGCAAGACAGCAATTAGCTTTTCTATAGAGTATTTTTAACTTTCTAATACTTGTGACTGTTTCAATATATTGGCTCCGTTTTTTTAATGTATTGTTTATATTAAAGTTTTTATGTTTATTTTAACATATTCTCTAACATTTCAATGTGCTTTTTCATCATTTTTCATATTTTTTCCTTTAAAAAGTACTCCCTCCATCCCTAATTGATAGGGACACTTTCCCAAAATAGAAATCCCATAATTGGTTCCTATTTAGTTCAAAAAAGTGGAGGGAAAATATAGATTGTGAGTTGAATTTGAATTTTCTTAAATCTTTGTGCCAAATGAAATGTCCCTAACAAAAAGGGATGGAGGGAATAATATATTTTTGTCAAATTTATTATTGATTCTCCAACACAAAACTTCTGAGTTTCAAAGCGTAATAATGACAAGTCCAATATCTCATCTACCATTTGAACAAAAAATTTCATTTCAAGATAATTGTTTTGAGTTCACATGTTTTTATTAACATACTCGTACAAAATGAGTGTAAATAATAATGTTTTTGATATACTTAATAAAATAATTGTTACTAAAATATACGTTAAAAACAGAGAAAGTAATTGTTTAGAATTTAAACCTTGTCCCAATATAATTTAGGCATCACGCCAATCATTTTTCATTCATTGTATTATTTCATTTTCAAAATAATTATCAAAATTGTCTGAAATAGTACATGTAAGTTGTATTCAGCCCTTTTAAATATACGATCTGTTCAAATGATCCTGATATTTGTTTTAAATGTGTACTCTAGTTGGTCCCTCTTTATCTTTGAGGGAGACGTTAAATTTTGACGAACATCATCAAAGTAGTACAGCATAAAAAACAAGCAAGCATAAAACTTACTTGGGCATTCAGAAACACTAGCATTAGTGAGCTTGCAAGCAGTAGGCAACTGAAGCAAACTAGCTTCTTGAAGTCCCAAGCCCTTTAGATTCGCATCTCCTTTATGAATCTGTTGAATGAAGAAACACAGACAAGCTGGATTCGAATCCTTAACCTCTGTCACCGATGTACAACACTCTTTTGTCGGAGTATCACTTTTCCCAGTCGCAAATTGCAGACAATTTGTCATTTTTGTTATCAAACTTGCACAATCTTTTTGTAGTGTTGCATCATCTCCACTTACCAAAAAAAACCCACAAATTATAACCAACAAAACTGCCAATTTCATCTCAACTTTTGCTTTAATCATCACCATTTTTTTTTGTTGAATTTGGTAATTGTTTGGAAGATTATTTATGGAAGAAGAAGACAAGTTATGGTTTGAAAAAATTGATGAAGTGTGGGCTTGGTTGGGTAGTGAAGTGGTGATAATAAATTTTAGTTATGAAGAATAGCCCACACTGCAGGTGGGTAGTTGGGTTGGAGTCAAAGACATTAAAAGCGACATATATTTAATGTAAGTTTTAATTGTATTGTTGAGATTATTATTGTTTTGAAAAATGGTTTTGAAGTAAATGAGTATCATGAGGTTGCATGTGAGCTGTATTCTTAACGGCACGCGGCAACCCTGTTGTATGTTGAACGTGTTACAATTTCGGTGGTGTGTCGAGACTGGAAGCTCGAGATGATTGTCGATTTTATCCGAGATACTGTTATACTGTTGCAGATTAGTCCTGAAAGTGACTCGAGTATTGTATATTATCTCAATAGTGACAATCGTTGGATATTAGTCCATCTTTTTTTCGAAAATCATACTGTAATATATATTATTTTTCAGGGCTATATTGCAACATTTGTATCATTTTTAGAGATTAATCTGTAATGTTGAAATAATTTAGGACTAAAATACACCACTATCTAAGATCAAATTTGCAATTACCTCTGCCTATGTATATGATGAGATTTTTTTTTTGTTAGGATTATGATTATGGGTGACTAGCCCATAATCCTAACATTTTTTCCTTTTTCGTTCACATCTTGATAAGAAGTACAAAATTGTCCTAACAACCTCCACATACTTATGTTTTGATGTGTCCTAATTGATCAGGAGACTAAATCTAGCCTTTTAATTATTTCAATACATACGAAATTCGGCTCTTAAGAGGAGTCGAAGTATGCTACTTAATAAATTCTTAGTGAATATAGAGAAGATGCAGTAACCCATTACACTGTCAATAACTAAATTGTAATATTATCACATGATTATATGATTAAATTAACATTATTTTCCCATACTTAAGCAGATGGACAATTGACTAGGGTAATGGCCAAGCTGGTATGATGGTAACCGGTAACGTAACCGTATTTTAGTGGCATATGTATCTTTTGATTTTCTTGTTAGATTGTCAACCATCTATTGTTATAATTTCAGAGTAATTATTATTCTATATCTTTTAATATATGTTTTGAATTCTTTTTCATAATTTATGTATATGATTCATAAATGATAAGTAAAAAATGAAAAAAAGTACAAGGTCAATGCTATAAATAAAGGAAATAATAAGAGAACAAAAGAATTGGGAAAGAGAGATTTTTATTAAGAAATAATATCATACAATACATGAGATGCTTATTGAGGACAAAGTTAACTAAGTATTAGGTTAGTATCAGACTATGCGTAATTCGTCAATTGACATTTTAGGTTACATTTGTGTGTTAACCTAATACTTAGTTAACTTTGTGTTAATTAAAGGGAAACTAGTATAACCAAATTTATTTTAAAAAAACAGTCATAAAAATTGAAAAATAGATTAATTCAATAGTTCGAATTTGGTTAACATCAAACTAGTTAACACACAAAAATTGGCTCAGTGAAACTGTGAGACTGATATTTTCTATGCATTTGTAGTACGTTTTAAAACCATAGTTAACGGGGGACTAATCTGCAACTTTTTGCTCTTTCAGGGACTAAACTATAACGGTGCCACTATTGAGGACTAAATTACAACTTGGTGACACTATCGGGGACTATTTGTGCAATTCACTCATTCGTAAGCACCCGAATTAGCTTTTTCTATTGGCCGTAAAATTAATTTTGATTATTGGATTTGAACATTTTAATGCAAATCTTAGTAGAAAGTTATGATTTTGTTAAGTTTTTTACTATTAAGATTTCTCTAAGGGATTATTATAATAATCTTTAGATTAGTGTAGAAATTAATTGTGCAATTTATGTATTAAAAAAAAATTAATAGAAAAATTCCTAATAGAACTGTAACCAACCAAAAATCTCATACACAATACAAAACATTTGCTCTTTAAATTTATGAAATGTTTAAGTTGGATTGTGGCCGTAAAGGTTTAAACTCCATGTAACCCTGCATGTGCCAGTGGTGGCAATGCACTTGGTGGTGAAGCTGAATTAGTCAAATTATTGAAGATAGCTTCATCAGCTGAGCCTGGAGGCAGCTCCAGCAGCTCTGCAGTATACAAATTCAAATACTTCAATCTTACATACTTCAAAAACCATTAATAATTATAATTCCAATTTCATACCCGCAAAATAGTTATATCCAAATTGCAATAAATTACAATTCAATCCCATATAGGTATATAACCGAGTCGAACTTTACTATATATCAGTGGAGTTCGAGTTCGGCTCCATATAAGAGGAAAGAAAACACATTTGATAAGTTCAACTAGATCCAAAAACTAATTGGTGGTCTTTAAAGTAGTTTCCTAGTCTACAAAATTTTAGATTCATTTCGATGATGATTCAATACCATGGTGACATCTGATCAATTTTCATGTAAGAGGTCTGAATTCAAGTCTCGTTGAAAACAATTGTCCCACGTTTGACAAAAAAAAAAGTTCTAAATTTTCTCCTTATTTTCCAACGTGAATTATTAAGAGTCAATCTCAACAAATGTCAAGAAATATACAAGGAAACAAATGTAGCAATACTAACAAACCACTAAGGTTAATCCAGTGGCCATCAAGTATTAGTCGCTATCTAGATACTTAGCTCAATTACAAATCGAGTGTTACTAGCTATTTAGATACGAAGCTTGGGTTTAAGTACTTGTAGTGACAAAGGCCGAATTTAAAAAGAAAAAGAAGCAACAAGGATGTAGCAAAGTATCTTACTTGGGCAATCAGCAACATTTGCATGAGGAAAGTTGCAAGCAGAAGGCAGGTGAAGGAGAAGAGATTCTTGAACACCCATAATGATGAGGTGACTACTATTTCCATGGTGGATCCTCTGTATCAGATTACAAAGACACACCATATCTTTTTCTTCATTATTGTTGATATCTGAGATCGAATCGCAGCATTCTTTGTTCGGTGTTTGGATCTTTCGAGTTGTGTATCTCAAACAAGCTGTGAATTTTGAGAAAAATATTCCACACGGGTTGGAGTAGTCTTGTTTATTTTGTGCAACCAAACAATGTGCAAGGATCAAGAAATGAAGTAAGAGGAGTAGTTGAGTTTTGGATTTTGATTTTAGTAGCACCATTTTACTTGAAATGATATGAATAGTGAAGTATCAAGTAGTTAAGTTTGTTAGATGATGAAAACAAACACCCGAGTGATGTAAGTTATTGTTGAGAAATTATTGGTGTGTGAGTGTCACAGTGTGTCTTCATCGGGTGAATTAGTGGAAGAAAATTGTCTAATATTTATTCTAATTAAAAGGAATGTGGTGAAATAGGGAAAATATATTTTATTGGTGTTTGGGTGTCATATACTCTATCTGTTTTAAAATATTTAATTATTTAGTTAAAAAATACTTTATTAAGGGGTTAAAAATATTTACTATTATACTTTACATAATACTATCAAAATGAAAAGTAACCATCAAACAAGGGTCAAATAATAAAATATGAGTATAAAAGTATATTGAATTCTGTAATCAATCAACTATTATGAAAAATTGAATATTTTCTAAATAATCAAACATTTTCAAACGAATGGAGAATAATTTTGAATCACAGAAAGGAAAAATATACTCTAAATATGTTATTCTCCTTCATTCTCCTACGATTTGGAGAAGAGAATTTGAGGAAGATGAGAGATAATGAGTGGATTATTGGTAAAGTTTGTCTAAGGATAAAATCAATTAATTTGTCAAGTATAATAAAATACAAAGTTCTCCTTCATTTCCTTTAATTCTACTCAAAACAAATATACCATATATAAAATTTAAGAATAAATGAGCTAATAGTGAATGAGGTTGTTGAGTAGTTTTAATTAAAAAAAAAACAATAATGTAAATTGTTCAAATAAAGTCGAATAAATTTCATGATACCTAATACCTAACAAGAATTAATGAGTTGGTCTGAAGGAGTGGTGGAATAGTATTAGGCTGTCAACGTTTTGAACCTCACAATCGTACACTCTATGTCTACTATACCACATAATCACATACACAATATTTGCTCAGTTTGGTATTATAAGTTGATGTTCCTCAAACTCAAGACTTTTATTCACTCCAAACCTCAAAAATGGACAATAATGATCAAGAATCTGCATTGGATCTTATGAAGAAATCAGTCCAAAAGCTTGGTTATTCAACACAGGTATAATTTTAAAATTATTCAATTTCTTCACTTTTTAATCATTCACTTGGGAATTCATTATGAGTTCATCACTTCCATTTTATAACACTCAATCTTCTTGATATAATTGATTCCTTGGGAGAAGTGTTGTGTAGTGTTTGATTTCTCCATGCAATTTTTGATATTTGGATTTTAAAAATTGTGAAGCATTTTGGTTGATTTATAGTATGTTGGTATGCTTGAGTTAATTGCAGCAATGGTCCACTAAGTGAGGTTAAATTGCACTTTTTTTTTAATAAGTGACAGTGTTACAAATATGGTCTGTTATTGATAGTATGTACATAGTGGTGAAATAAGTTTTGGAGGGAAAATAATACACATCATTAAATTATTTCATTATTTTTTTTTTGTCATGAGGTCACCTATTTTTTGTTGATGGAAACTAATACTCCTATGCATGATCAAATTCATGGAGGGAAAGTAAAGTAATGTGAGATAAATTTAAATTTTCATTAAGCTTCGCGTAAAATAAAATTAAACAAAATGGGACGGAGGAAGTGATATAAAACGTAAAACAGGTTTGATTTTCTAACCCAAACATCGATTACTATACACTTCTCTTTCTCAGTTTTAACATTCATCATTTTGAAGTGTGGTTATTAACGTTTAGAGTGTAAATATTAAAATCTTAACAGACTTGTCCAACCATAAGCAGCTAAGTTTTTATATATTTGATGATCAAAATCCTTAAGGATGGTCAAGTTGGTGGAATAAGTGACATCATGAGTCATGATCAAAAGTTCATGAGTGTTATTTTCCGTACCAAAATTTTCCTCATCAAATCTGTCACACGAGATTTGTCCAGTATAATTTACTTGATTAACGTGATTTACAAGTTATTATGTTTGACCCACGGTCAAAGTCTACTCAAAACACACTTAACGGTTGCGAATCCTTGTTAAAAAAGAACTATTCACATTCAATTGATAAAAGTGTTGAGTTATTTAGTGTTGTGCAGGAACATAAAGAAACAACCTTATTAAGATTCTTGATTGCAAGGTCAATGGATCCTAGAAAAGCAGCAAAAATGTTTGTAGAGTGGATCAAATGGAGGTCTGAGTTTGTTCCTTTAGGATATATTCCTGATTCTCAAGTCCAAGATGAACTTCAAGATAGAAAAATATTCCTACAGGGTTTATCACTAAAAGGTTATCCTGTTGGAATTTTCAAAGCTAGTAAACATTTCCCTTCAAAAGATCAGCTTCAATTCAAGAGTAATTAATTTCTCCCTTTCTAACTTTGATCTTGCACCTTCTAGATATTATTAATCTTTGGCTTATTTTCATTTTGGATCCTAAACTATCACGTAAGTTTCAAATTGGACCCTGATACTATCATAAGCCTCAAATTGCTCCCTATACTACGTTTTGTCTCATTTTGCCCCTCAAATGCCAATTTTAGATTGAATTTCATTTTAAAAGAAGGCAAATTCGGATTATCACATATATCAAACTTTTGGGGCATTTTTACAAATAACTAATGATAGTATCAGGGTCCAATTTGAAACATACGTGATAGTTCAGGGTCCAAAATGAAAATAAGTCTAGGATTTATTTTTAATTTAATAAGTTTTGTTATTTGTGAATTGTGCCCAAAAGTTTAATATATGTGCTATTTCGATTTTGCCCTTATTTTAAAACGAAATTACATCATATTTGCCGTTTTAGGGGGTAAAATGTGACAAACCATAGTATAGGGTTCAATATGAGGCTTAGGATAGTATTAGGGTCCAATTTAAAATTTTCATCATAGTTCAGGGTCCAAAATAAAAATAAGCCTTAATCTTTTACATGGATTTGTATTTTTTATGTAAGACTGATTGTCAACATCAATAGTTGTTAGATTTAGACTAAACTCATATTAAGAAGATGCAAAATATTTAAGGGCAATCACTATGTCATCAGTTACTCCATTAATTTAGTAACATCATATGCACGCAGTTTTGTGAGAGGGTCAATTTTTGTGTTCTTACTATATATTTACCCACACAATAATAATGTGATAAGCACATGGCTAAGTTAACGGCGATATTGACGATGAAATAGACTGTTGTAAAATATTCACTTTTTTGTTCATAGGTGAGCAATTGAGGACATTTAAAACATAAGTGAACCAAAGAGGTCCATCATATGATATAGGTGATGATCGGTGTCTTTTACCCAATATTTCTAATTGTTACACCTAAAATGGTTCAAGATTAAGTGCTAACATAATATACAAACACTACTAAATGTATGAAGTATGATTAGTGTTTAAGTGCTTAGATTAGTCTTATCACAACATTTGCATAAAGTCTAATTAGTTTCACAATCTAGTGTGATTGTGGTTGTTGACTTGGTTTAACAGAGACATTGATGATACACATAACTAGCTGTTGGGAGACATTTAGTTTCTTTTTTGGAAAAATAGTGATTCAATGTTGTCATATAAGTGTTTTGTGCATAGTAGCTAATGGTATGAAACTTATTGAAAAACTGATAGTTTCATGGTAGTCAATAGGTTGGCTATATTATCGACAAAAACCATAATCCGATCCGTATTAGTTAAATTCAGTGACGAAGCTTAGAAGAGACCATGGGCGTGATGATCCATAGTCAATTTCAGAAAGTTTCAAATCTACCTTGCAGTTACATGTTACTTTTGCTCAAAATGTGGTAATTAATCCCCCTAAGTAATGAATGTTTTTCATTTAAATAGGTTTGGCCACTAGTTAAACTGAGACGAGGAAACATATGATGATCATTTGGTTTCTCCTATTCGATATAAGGAACATTTAAGATTGATATAAATATGGTATTTAGTTATTTCACAGCTCTAGCATCCTGGTGATTGTTGACTTTTTAAACAGAGAAAATGCGAACAGTATATAGATCTAGCTGTTGGAAGAGATTTAATTTCTTGTTTCGTAATTGAAGTTGGTATTCGTGGTTGTCCTTTTTTATCTTTGTGGTACATAAACAATTATTTATCGTTATGTCGTTATAATTGATTCATCTTCTTGCAGAATTTGTGGTCCATTTACTAGACAAAGCAATCGCAAGGTAATAACTAGGCCTGTTACTGGGCCGGGAGGCCCGGGAACCGCCCGGAAACCGGTCCGAAACTCCCGGCCCGTTTACCCGCCCGCTAAGCTATCGGTTCGGGACCGGGAATGTTTTTGGTCCCGAGTCCCGTTAAGACCCGGACCGGTAAGTCCCGGTAAGACCCGATGGGCTGGGGGTATAAATAAAACCCTTTCGCCCTAGGGTTTCTGAAACATCACACCCTTTGGCCTTTGGGTTTCGCCTCTTTGCCTCCTTCATCCTCTGATAAATACGAGAATCTTCTCTGATAAAAAATCGTCTTCTCTGATAGCAAATCGTCTCAATCTCATCTCTTGCTAGCTCAATCTCATCTCTTGCTTGCTCTTTCTCATATATTGGACTCTTGGTTCGATTTCATCTATCCTTAATCGTTTTTTGATTCGTTTTAATTTTGTTATTTTCGATTTCATCTATGCTTATGAATTATATGTGTTAATTGTTATATAGTTAATAGTTATACTTATATGTGTTAATTGTTATAACTTATTTTATATGTATAACTTATATGTATAATGTATGAATGTATGAATGATTCAATGTATGCTCGTCCAGTGATAAAAATGAATACAAACTTATGAATTTTTGTTTTGCGATTTAGGGTTTCGAAAATTGGGGGTTTAATTAGGGTTGGGATTTTCGATTCTCTTTTTGTTTTTCTTAATTGATTTTTGTTATAACTAATTGGGGTCTGGGGATTTGGGGGTTTAATTGGATTTCAAAAATTTGGGGACTAATTAGGGTTTCGAAAATTTGGGGTTTAAATGTTTAATTAGGTTTCGATTTTTGTTTTTTTTGTCAATTAACATTCTGAAATGAAATATGTAAATATTTTGTTGTAAAATAATCAGTTGTACACTTAATATTTTGTTTTTATGTATGTTTTATTTTTCTAATTCAGAAATCAGAATGTTTGTTTCATGTTTCATGTTTGTACACTTAATAAGTTAAATTTTGTTTTATTGTGTTGTAAAATATGTATGTTTTATTTTTGCAATTCTTTCTTTATTTGTTTCATGAATCATTTTTATACACTTAAATAATTTTGATGTTTGTAAACTGTTGTTTAATATTGTATGATTGTATCATTGTATGTTCCAATTTTGATGTTTGTAAACTGTTGTTTAAATCTTAATAATGACTTGATTAAAATAATTTGATCTAGTTTAACACTGTTATCTACTTATCCGGTTATCCCATACTGTTTCAATTTAGTTCTTTATTAATACTGTTTTATATGTCTATTCAAGATTCTTCACTGTCTCCTACAATGGAGAATATTGATCTTGACGATTTTGACGAGGCTGAGATGATTGGGGGCATTGAGATGGGTGAGATGTTCGATATCGAGAACACGGATGGGTCAACCGCTGCCGGTAAACTAAACACTGCCGCAGCTTTGGAGGACCCCGAGAGAAATGCCTTTGGCAAAGTATCTCGAACCAAGAAATCGATTATCCATCAAGAGATGGATGTGATTGAACTTCCTGATGGGATAAAAAAATGGAAATGTAAATGGTGTGGAAACTTGTACACTTATGATTCGAAGTATCAAAGTACTTCAAATGGGAAAAAACACTTAAAAGCCTGTTTGCAAAGAAAATTGAAGATGTCGAAAGGTGAGAAAGAATTATCACAGTCTAAGTTGAGTCTTTCCGAGGCTGCCACTGGTGAGTTTGGTGCTCCTAGTCTTTCTACTTGGAAGTATGATCATAGTAAAGTTAGAGAGGCTGCTGCCCATATGGTACTTGGTCATGAATTTCCTTTTTCTATTATGGAAGGTGTTGTGTTTAACAAGTTTTTGAAACAAATATATCCATGGTATCAAAGGATTACTAGGCACACTGTTAAATCTGATTGTGTTACTTGTTATGACGAAGAAAAAAATAAAATGAAAAAAGCTATGTCTGTGGTTAATAGGATATGTTTGACAACTGATTTATGGTGGTCGGGGGAACAAAAAATAGGTTATATGACTGTTACGGCACATTTTATTGATTGTAAATGGCAGTTACACAAAAGGGTCTTAGCTTTTAAAAATGTTCCTCCACCTCATTCGGGGGAAGTGCTTGCTAGGGAATTGATTGTTGTTATGGATGATTGGCATATTAGGGATAAGGTAGCTTCTATTTCAGTTGATAATGCCTCTGCGAACGATAATTGTATCGCTCGATTGAAGGCAGATTATACAAATAGGAGGAACTTGCCTTTGGGAGGTAAATTGTTTCATGTGCGATGTTGTGCACACATCTTGAACTTGTTAGTTCAAGATGGATTGGACATAATTAAGCCTGTGATTGATAAGGTTAGAAATGGGGTGAGATATTTGTTGAATTCTGAAAGTCGGTGTAAGGCTTTTAAAAAGATTGTTGTTGAGTTGCAACTTGAAGGGAGGTTACAAGTTCTGGATACTAAAACTAGGTGGAATTCTACCTGGTTGATGTTGTCCACTGCTTGTCACTATAAAGATGTATGGCCTCGATACGCCGAGGAAAATGGTGCATTTATGCACTATGTTCCTGATGCTAATGATTGGCAAAATATCTCTGATATTTGTCAATTTTTAGAGGTGTTTGCTGATGTTACGGCGCTTATAAGTGGAACCTCCTACCCTACTGTCAACATGTTCTTGGCTGAGCTTTATCGGGTTAAGGTGCTTCTTGATAAACACAGTCTGTACTCTGAAAATCAAAACCTCCAAATACTTGCAAGGGAAATGAAACTGAAGTATGATAAGTATTGGGCACAATCCAATACTTTGATATCAATTGGCGCTGTTCTCGATCCGAGGTATATTGCTGCCTATTTACTTACTGCTTTGCTGCCTATTTTACTTACTGATACAGTGATACTGCTGCCTATTTAGTTACTGGTCTGCTGCCTATTTTACTTACTCATACTGCTGCCTATTTAGTTACTGGTCTGCTGCCTATTTTACTGCATATTATTGCTGTCTATTTTGCTGCCTAATTTGTGGTTTGCTGCATATTATTGCTGCCTATTTTGCTGCCTTGATTGCTGCCTATTTTGTCAATGATGACACTGTTCTGAGGCTGCCTTGATTGCTGCCTATTTTGCCAATGATGACACTGTTCTGAGGCTGATATTATTGCTGCCTATTTTGCCAATGATGACACTGTTCTGCTGCCTATTTTGCTGCCTATTTTGCTGATCTGCTGCCTTGTTTGCTGCCTATTTTGCTGCCTATTTTGCTGATCTGTTGCATTGCCAATGATGACATTGTTCTGAGGCTCTTGTGCTCTGCTGCCTACTGCCTGTCTGCCTTCTCTATTTCTGCCTTGTTTGTTGTTTGCTGCCTTCTCTATTTCTGCCAAACTGCCAATGATGACATGACAAAATCTGAGGCCTTGTTATTTAATAATAGGTATAAAATGATTTTCATCAAATGGGTGTATGCATTCTTGTATCCCAACACTGTTGAGGCAGAAATTTATGAGAAGGAGTTGGCAAACGACTTAGCCTCGCTGTTTAATATCTATCAAGAAACATACAAAAAAACTGATGGCCAAACAGTTCAAAATACTCAAGAAGCCTCTAATTCTTGTTCTGGATTGGGGAAGAGAAGCTTTGAGATGTATTTGGAAAGTGTCGAGGGACTTAACTCTTCAAAAAGTGATCTCGAGTATTATCTTGAAGAGGCTCCCTTGAAAGTACCTCCAGGAACTAAGTTTGATGTTTTAACATGGTGGATGGGTAATGAAGCTAAATTCCCCATTCTTAGTAAGTTGGCAAAGGACATCCTCTCTGTTCCTGTTACTACAGTTGCTTCGGAAGCGACGTTCAGTGCGGGAAAGAGGGTCATCGATCCTAAAAGAGCTTCAATGAAAACTAAGACCGTTGAAATGCTAATATGTGGAGGCGATTGGGTGAAAGAGATCTACGGTCTTAAAAAAGGGTCTCAACAAAGTATTGTAAGTATTCTTTATTTTTGTTCACTTTTTTTTTGTTCACTAGTTTATTTCATAGTCGTTTATTCACGAATCGTTATCACTTGTATTATAATGTAGCTTGAAGTTCCAGAAGACGAGCCCCTACAGTTTCATTTCGGTGAAGAAGCACCAACTGCAGCTTCGACAACTTCAAGTCTGGTTTCTTAATTGCCTTAGCCTATGATGAAAGTGTTCTGAGGCTTGAAAATGTATTAAACATTTAAACTGCCCCTTATTCAGTTCTTGGATATTTGGTTACTTTCTTGGATATTTGGTACTTTCTGGATAATTTGGATACTTTGTTGGTTAATCTGGATACTATGTCGGTTAATTTGGATACTATGTTGTTGGATATTTTGGATATTTTAGGATTTTCTGGCATTTTAATTTTATTTTTGTACTAGGTCCAATTTCTTAACGGGCGGTTCGGGTACCCGCCCGATAATCTGGCGGGCCGGTTCCGGGAACCATTTTATAACCGATAGCATATCGGGCCGGTTCTCGGGTACCCGATAATCTTAACGGGCCGGCTCCCGGGATATAGAGAACCGGGACCGGCCCGGACCGGTAACAGGCCTAGTAATAACGACTCCTTAAATGTGTAATGATGTTAATTTGGAGCCCCTTTCTATGTTTCTCTTAATTTCTGTGTTTTTCCATATCTTGCATCTTCTTGATGAGTCCATTAACATTTTAGCATATTTCAGTTCTTTTAGAGGCAGGGAGATTGGAAACGAGAAGTTGGTTGCTATCATTGATTTGCAACACATCACAATGAAGAATATCGATGCTCGTGGTTTAATCACTGGTTTTCAATTTTTACAGGTGGATCTTTTTGCCTTGTTATAATTTTAAACATGCATTACCATATCCCAACGTGGTCGAATTCTCCCCCTGATCCTGCATAACAGGAACTTTATACACCAAGCCACTCTGTCCCCACCCTTACATTAAGACGTTCAGTAAAATTAGGATGAAGGTCTATGGAGCTAGAACAAATTTGGTACTTCAATAGAATTCTACATCGAAATTTGATCTAACAACGACGCCTTCTTGAAATGTATATTGCCAACGAAGTATGGTTGATACTCATATGTTTCGTTTTCATTATCCTGCATAAGTGCGCATCTGTCATTTATGCTCCTGACCCTCTAATTAAGTTCATTATGAATGTAGGCTTATTACCCTGAGCGCCTCGCCAAATTGTACCTGCTGAACATGCCCAAGTTCTTTGCCAGTGTGTGGAAAGTGATTTCGTATTTTCTAGAGAAGGCAATGCTTGAAAAAGTAAGCGTTGATAGACACAAAATCCTTCATATAGTAACAGTTCTATAATGTAAAAACGTAGCGTATAATTATAAAAAATGGTTAAATTCTGCGTCACATATCAATCTTATCGTATGTAAGTTTATCATGTGTTACTATAGATTTTGGCATGATGGATAATTTCATTTCCTTGTCAATCTTGGTGATATGCTGACAGATTTTGATCGTAACGAACGAAGACGAAAGAAATGAGTTCATGAGAGAAATTGGGGAAGAAACTTTGCCTGAAGAATATGGAGGAAAGGCGAAGCTTGTTGCCCTTCAAGATGTAATCCTTGAACCCCTGGAAAACTAGCCTTGTTGAAGATTTTATATGTTAACATTCTTTAACCTCTCTTTTCAATGGAGACTATCCACTGATAGTCAAACTTTGACCATCTTCTTATTTAATAATTGCCCTATATTAATTTCTAAGCGATGTAGTATGGATTATAAGAGAAGAAATACAAAAAGTTTACTTGAATATTAAAAACAAGATACTAGTAAGATATACTAATTTGTATTCCTAGTTGATAAGAGTTGATCTATTAATGAACCATCTTCAACTATATTTGGATCAACTCATAAATTTATTATCATAATTATGTAATATTTGTTACCATAGTTGGTCCAATTTTAAATACCCAAATTTATTATCATAATTATGTAACATTTTATTAGTTAATTTATAAGTTCACTAAAAAAATGTTGAATTGCACTTTAATGACCCCGTTGCCTCTTGCCTTGGAGAATCGCGAGTAGGTAAATCATAGATATGTGTCGGATGATCAGGGGACTTGAGGTGCTCGTTAATCATTTTCACAACATATTATACCTCATAACAAACTCGAATCCATGTGCTGGAGAATAATACTATATATCATATGGTTGAATAGTATAAACCATTGAATAGTATTAACATAAAAACAATTTATGAAGAAACAATTTCACTCTTTAGTACAATTGAATAGTATAAACCACCACTAAAATAAAAACAATTTAGTCACCCTCTAGCCATCATGCAATCATAGGGATTAAACAATTTAATAATGAAGCTAACAAGTCAATATATTATCCACAGTCTCACATAAACTCATTTGCAATTTAATAATACAAATTGCATCTTCCTCAAGAGCAACAAAATCACTCTCATCCCAACACTAAACAATGAACAATGATCAAGAATCCTCAATCAACCAAATGAAGAAAGCAGTGGAAAAACTTGGTCATTCAACACAGGTAAATTAAAGTCAACCAACTTTAGTTTTATTGAATTAAATTGATAAAATCTGACTTTGTTTGAACTGTTGGCAGAAATATGAAGAGACAACCTTATTGAGATTCTTGATTGCAAGGTCAATGGATCCAAAAAAAGCAGCAAAAATGTTTGTAGAGTGGATCAAATGGAGGTCTGAATTTGTTCCATTAGGATATATTCCTGATTCTCAAGTTGAAGATGAACTTGAAGCAAGAAAAATATTCTTACAGGGGTTGTCCCTAAAAGGTTGTCCTGTTTTGATTGCCAAAGCTTGCTACCATTTCCCCTCCAAAGATCAGCTCCAATTCAAGAGTAATTATCTCTTTCTTTACTCTATATAGTTCGTTTCAATATATATTTGAACTAACAAATTTGAATAACGTTTATGTTATAAATGATGGTTCTATCACGTAAAAAGTCAAATGAGTCTTATGAGTGGATAGAGTAATTTTAGACTTTTTGTTTTTGTAAATTAGTGATGAATTATGATTATAATGGTATTATAAATAATGAATACAGAAATTTCTAACTGAAGAGTTAGAGTATAATATGAGACAAATTTGTCCTCAACAAGGTTGAAACCCATAACTTTTTACATAAAAGGTTTAATCGAATGCTACTAGACTATTGAATCATCGTCTAATTTTAGACTTTTAGTGACCATTACTGCATCAATAGAAACTGACGAGACTCTAGACACTTTCCAGTTCCTCTTCCCTTTCAAATTGTTTAGTCACTTTCTATTTTAAGAGTCAAACTTTAAGAAATTTGATCATAAATGCTCATAAACCGATAAGAGATAATATGTGAGATCTTATTAGATTTGTCTCAATATATATTTTTAAAAAATTAACTTTTTATATTTTTTACGATCAAAAAATTAGAAAAATTTACGTTTTAAGTTGTGTATCGAAAACTGTCAAGGTTTGGACGGAGAATGTTAAAGTTTGGACAAATAATAGGGGATGGAGGGAGTATCTCTGTTCAACACATATGAAGTTAAACTTGACATTTCTCACTAATCACTATACTACTAGCCTTCCATTTTTGACTCTTTTAATGGAAAGTCCTAAGTTACCCCTCAAATTTGAACTTGAAGTTGGTTTTTGTAAGATCCTCGTAGGGGCTTTAATGTTTTATGCTTTCTGATTAGTTTGTCATATTCGTTGACTACTACCATAAGCTTTGAATTTTATGTGTTCCTTACTAGTTGGATCTTGACAGCTTTTAAGTTTATTTATTACTTATTCCGTAATATTCTGCTCTCTGCATTGAAAATAAAAAAATATTCACCAACAAATTGTCACCATCATATTAAGTGTTTTATTAAATCTCTACTAATATTATATTCAAAGAATAGTTTTAGACAGTCATGAAGCTAATTTTCTCCTTGGCAAGAAGCCAAGAATGCAAGATATGACTCTATCCATACTTCATAAATTTGATACTCCCTCCAATATAACTTAATTGACGTTTTGGAGTTTCGTGTCAAGATTTTGACTGTAAATTATTTTTTATTCATTAATTCTCAAAATATACAATTGCTACTATCGAATACATTTTTAACAATATTTCATCTTTCTAATTTTTTGTAATATATATATAAAAAGACATCGAGAATTTACGTCCGAATATGAGAATAAAACTCGAAGTTGGTGCTCATTGAAGAGAATTTGAAGTGATTTTCTCAATTGTGGTCATTATTTTTGCAGAGTTTGTGGTCCATCTACTAGACAAAACACTTGCAAGGTGATCTTACAATTACTCCTTAAATGTGTAATTTTGCAGGATTTGTGTAATTTCCTCTTTTGCATCTTCTTGATGAGTCTATTGACATTTTAGTATTTTTTTTTCAGTTCTTTTAGAGGCAGAGAAATTGGAAATGAGAAGTTGGTTGCGGTTCTTGATTTGCAGAACATTACATTTAAGAACGTCGATGCTCGGGGTCTAATAACTGGCTTTCAGTTTTTACAGGTGAATCTCTTTGCCTTATGATCATAATCGAACTGATGACCCCTAAACTATGAAAACCTCCTAACCAGTAGGTCAATTCAATGTTTCGTCTCTTTGCCTTCTAGCTTCATGCCTAAATGTATATGCCAATGTGGTTGCTTGGCTTCTCCTCCTGATCAAACATATGATGGATAGTGATATGTTCTGTTTACAATATATTTTGGGAACTTTTTTTATTTAGAGTCACTAAGATAATTATGTATAGGCTTATTACCCTGAGCGCCTGGGCAAATTGTACCTGCTCAACATGCCCCGATTCTTCGTAAGCGCGTGGAGGATGGTTTCTTATTTTCTAGAGAAGGCAACTCTTGAAAAGGTAAAACATCTCATGTATGGGTAAATACCATGTGATACTCCGTAAAGATTGTAAAATGTGAATTAATTGTTTTAAAGGTACATCGAGAATCAAAAAATAAAATACTTGTTATAATCTTAGCAGAGTGTAATAGAGTGTCATCAAAAGTTTAACGAATGATCCGGACTCAAATAATAGTCCATATTTCACTCTTGCTGAATGTAGTTAATTTACATATCAATCTTGATGATATGCTGCAGATTCTGATTGTAACCAATGAAGATGAAAGAATGGAGATCATGAAAGAAATTGGTGAAGAAACATTACCTGAAGAATATGGAGGTAAAGCAAAGCTTGTGGCCCTGCAAGATGCAATCCTTCCACAACTAGAAACCAGAGTTGATAATGACATGGTGAAACACCCATCTCATTCATCCAGCAAGAACCTTGCCCTCGCTACTACTGGATCTTAGGGCGTTTTTCGACTATACAAAAATTGCCAAAATGGAGAAAGGCCTTCATAATTAGGGAAATGGGGGTTTGCTAACCCCACAAGATTTCCAGATTCTACATTTAGGGAAATGGGGGTTTCCAGTCATGTTGTCGGTTGTTGAACAATTAATAGATGAGATGTACTAAATCCGCAATCAAGTATAACTTAAATAAATTTTATATATTAATGATCACATTGATGTCAACAAGTGAACTGATGACTTTTAACATAGAGAACAAGAGATGCAGTCCTACACTAGTTACCACCTCTATGCAGAATTTACAAGGTAATCTACAAGAAATACTTCATCCGATCATCGCTTCTCATTGCATTATACACTGCTTGAACCTGGGGATTAAAAATAATATGTTTATGTCAGATGTCTGGTCATTTGTGCCTGTGAAACTACTATATGAAAAATGGTTCAGACTTTATAAGCAATGATAATCAATTCTACCATATTGCATGACATACAATATTATAACAGACTTCTGTACTTCAGAAATCGCATATAATGTTTGTCAAGAAAGTAAGTGTCTACCAATAACCCAAGACACACAAAGGAACGATGATATGACACATAAACGCGTAAAGTACAGGAAGGACGTGCAGCACCTGCTCGCTCGAAAAAACTTGGACAGGTCCAATATTTACTGATACATATTTTCCGCCTGAGGATACTTTCTGCTTCACCTGGCCCTGGACAAAAAATTAACATATGATAAATCTAAATCCATCACAGTTAAACAGGATGGACCATGTGTAGGATCCTTCATCTTTCACTTCCAAATCTCATTGCTGACATACTACAAGGTTATTGACGAGTGATGATACCACCAAACCTTTTATACATTCATAGAATTATATAATCCCTTTTATACTACAAGGTTATTGATGAGTGATGATAGCACCAAACCTTTGAATTTGTCTTAAAATGTGTGAAAAAGTAAAAGTCGCAAACAATATGGGATTGAAGGAGTAATTCACAAGTTTGCAAAAAGTAAAATCAAACTTACGGTAATAACAGTAACAGGAGCAAGAAATTTAGTAGCGACGAACCAGTGATTATTAGAACTTGGCCAACTAAACCCTCATAGTTTGTCAAGTTTGAACACAAAAAATGCATATGGGACCATCTTTTGGAGATGGAAGGAGTAGTTAATAGTTTCTATGAGCTCTGGATAGTTCCCCTTTGTAGGAATTTTTTACCATGTCTATTGTTGAGTAAGAAATTTCTGTAAGCTAAAACAACGACCAGTTCAAAAGTTCAAATATAACTTCAAGGACATCATAAAGTTTATGAACGAACCTGTGGAATAGGCTGCTGAAGTATTGATTCCACAGCAACAACCATTGCATGCACAAAATCATCACCTCCAGTCCCAATAGCTGTAAACTCTCTGACAGTTGGATACGAATTTACCTACAACGTTTAACATACAGAGCGACTGCTAAATTTATAAACAGGGTAGTCTCCCTTCCAAAGAGACAATAGGTTATCCTTGATAAATATGCAAAAGTTCATTACTCTATAACAAAGTGTGCAACTTTTATATAACTAATAATTCATTGCAAGCTGCTTATATACATAGAACACTCTTTTCCACCAAATTATCTTCAAATATTGAAAACTTAACACAAAAGATGACATGTCCAAAGGGAATATGAGAATCACTTACTTTCTGATCCAAAACTAGCCACTCATCTGTTGCATCATCAGTCACTGTACCTCCAATTACCATATTGGTAGTTTGGCCAACTCTTCCTTCTGTCTTAGATAGCTCTGATAAAAAAGGTTGAGAAAAAACTGAAAAAACAATACTAGTACACAAATTTAATATTGATAAAGTATTGGTTACCAAAACTTTTCGGTTGACATATTGTATAGCCTCATATGTAATTATTACAATAAAATCATATCAAGCATATTCATTATTTAATACAAACTTGTCCTATCTATTATCAATAGTTCCACTTAGAAGCACTAATATGAGTAAAGAATCATTTACATTCTTCAACCTTCGATATGCCTACAGGATATAAAACATCATGGATGACTCCACACCTGAACAATGTATTTTCATACATTAATACTTCTAAGCTGTCGAAAGACAAAAAAAACTTTTAAAATGGTATCCTGTGAGTACCCTTAATTGCATTGTCCTATTCCTATAGCCCTACATCATATTGTTAGATAGCTAATATGATGCAGTGTAACTTTATCTATCATTGATCACAATACGAGAACCAGGACTCATAATAACCTACAAATGTACTTCCTATCTGTTTCAATTTGAATGACCTGGCTCAATTAAATGATTACTATCAAGGAGAGTGGTTTACTTCGTTATAATGAACTATTATATCCCCAATCTTAAGTAACTTCCGACTATAAGTGAAAATATACGGGTAAAACAATATATGGGTTCAGGTGTCGGTACAGTGGTAGAATCCAATAAATTATATCAGATAGATCAACAGTTCAAGCCCCTCTAATAAGTGGAGGTTTAAACACTAGGTGATACAAAACAAAATACTACAAGAAGATTAATCGAGAAAGTGTGTGAACACTACGAATGATACAAAACACAGTACTATAGTTCCGTTCATGTTTGAATTTTAAAGATTACATTTAACCCTTTTTAACAATTTTGAACATTATATTTCCACCTCTCACAGCTCAGTTCTATATTCTTCCAAGTTCAAACACATAATTTTAATATTCAACAATAAAAGTAGGCGACTGATTTTAACAAAAAACTACATAAGAAATCTGGACAATCTGGAGCAAATTAAGATACTGAACAAATTGAGATATGATTTTGAGTGTCCATATTGGTGTAACTTTAGAAACAATACTTTGCACAATAACATAACACTGTAAAACTTCCCATCATTAGAAGGGCAGAACATGTAACCTTATCTAGATAAGATGCTCAAATAACCATCTAATTGTAACTTGCAATATTATGGGACAATATCATCTCAATAGTGTCTATATATGATAGCAATAACCATCTAATTATTAAAATCCTGTCAATAACCAGTGTTGAAGCATTACCATACCGTTGTCGTCATAGTTTAGCTCAAACAATAAGCTAGTTACATCAACATTGAATTAGAAGCAACTGATTAAACTTATTTAATTACAATAACAAAGAAATGTACTACCTCCATCACACAACGATTGACCGATTCTGAGCTTATACAGTTCACTGAATGATTATTGTATATATTGTATTTAAAGCTAAAATTTCTAATGTATACTTTGTTAATAGTAACTTTTGACAATGAAGACTAAGAAATTTGTTACTTTTGGTAATTGCAAACTGAACTGGACAATCCTTTTGGGACAAAGGAACAAAAAAATTGATGATGGGCATACCTGAAATGGCCTTAAGAACTGCTTCCTGAGGAGGTTCAAGCTCAGATTCATCTTCATATACAGATGGTTCATTATTATTATTATCATTGTTATTAATTGAACACTTAAAAGAGTGATTTTTTCTAGCATACAGAAAACTCTGAGTTTTCTTGAATTTGCAACCATAAATGGTGAATGAAGATGAAAGATAAGTTTTGCAAGGTCGACATGGTTCGACCAAGTACAAGGTACCCAACATAGTTCCACAAGACATTTGTCTGAAAAGAAGATTATTCAAGAATCTAAAATATGTCGAATTGGACTGAGATTTTGAGAGGAGTTTTATGGTTACCAAGAAATATGGAAGAAGATGGACTTTTTCGCTTGTACGCAGAGTTTTGGGATACTCCTAAATCTTAATAGATAAGCTAATGTTGGAGTTTGCTTGAATTGAGCTAAATTTGAGTTTCGAGATCACTTACTAATATGCAAATGAGCTTGAGATTAGTTCCTTCACCATTCACTGGAGTATGATGATTATTCATTAAGTCCATTCCCAGCCGTTCAATCATCAAGATTCAAGTCTATGTTGATTTTTGGATTATTCACTATTTGTCTCTGTACTATGAAGTTTGTTTTAATATGCCTCATATACTTCTGATCGTTTCTGAGGTTCCCTGGATCCTATTAGACATGGTTGTTTCATTTAATGAGACAAAATGATTATTTTATCTCTGACATTATTCCAAAATATAGGGGGCAAAATTAAATTTTTATATAATTAAAATTAAATTCCTTCTTCTTCAATACACCCCACCCCCAACTCGGGCAACACTATATGCACACCCAAACAGTAATGGGTGTGTATGTGTCAAACAGGGGGGGTGTTACTGTTTTGGTGTGCATATAACAGATCACCCCCAACTCCAACCCTAACTTTGCTTCATTGTTCTCGACACCCCCTACCCCACAATGCAAACCTTTCCTCTTTTCCACCTCCCTCTGTTCTCGACACTCCCCTTGTGTGAATTAAACAACCAATCGAGCTTCCCGTCATCAAATCCGAACCCATTGACACCGCCCAATCAAATGAGACATGTAATACCTTTTGTATCTTTGGCACGAGTTGTTGCATAACATCTGATTTTAGGTGTCTCAATATAAACGGTCCAATGCTAGACTTCATCTGAGCAATCAAATCCCCAAATCCCTTAATTTAGGAACCGATCCGTGCCTTCCCCTTGTCAAATCCTTGTAACCTATTTGTGAAATCACTCTCATCTGAACTGAACTGTGGTCAATTAGAAAAGAAGTATGGTAATTAGAAGTGAAGGACATGAACTACCTACATTACCTCTACGTTTTTTTGCATTTTTTTTTGTAAATTAGCCATGGTGAGTTTCGAATCCAGGACATTCTGGTCACTAGCAAGAGCCTTTTTCACTAGGCTATTTGATTAACTCCGCAAAATCTCTATTTTAAGCGAAAAAGTACTTGGAGGTAACTTGAAAAAATAAAAATATTCTGGGGCAAATTGGAAGGATAAAAATAGTACGGGGGCAAAATGAAAAGAAGCCTATTTTATTCTTTTCTATTCTTGTTAAACTCTCTCTAATTTGCCAAATTTGTCCAAAATAAACTTTAATTTTCAGGGGGAAAATATACCCAAACCAGAGATCCACCACCAGTCTCCACCCGCCCACATAACCTAGACTGAGGCGGCGGAGGATGTACAAATCGGAGACAGCTAACGACGATTCCGAACGAACAGCTTTCAGAAAAGCTGAGAAGAAATACAAACTTTATTACGATACCACTAAAAAGTAACCCAATTTCCATTCACTTTTTTTTCTCTCAATTCTTGATTTTTTTTACTTAAATATCAAACTCCATAAGCAATTTTGACTGAATTTCAATCCCTTCTTTTGTTCAATTAATTCAGGAGAAAACATCCCAAGCCAGTAGATTTATCTGATGTTATTGATTTCAAGTCTGTTTTGGAGTTGTATAATCAAAATGGTCAACTTCCAGAAGGAGTATTTGCTCAAAGATCAGATTTTTATGGCTATGTATTTGGGTTAAAAAGCCGGCCTGGTATGTGGGGTTCTTTATTATGGTTTTTTGTGAGTTGGGTTTGTAAGATTTGTATAATGTTACCTTAATATGTAGAAATTACTCCCTCCATCCCAAATTGTTTGTCTACTTTCTATTTTTGTAGTCAAACTTCGAAAATTTTGACCATGAATTCTCATTAGCCGATAAGATATAATATAGTCATATTGAATCTTGTTAGATTCGTCTCAATATATATTTTTGAAATATCAACTTCTTATCATTTTTACGCTTGTAAAATTAAAGATATTTACGGTTAAAGTTGTGTCTCGTAGACCGTAAAATTCAAAATGGGACTAATAATTTGGGAAGGAGGGAGTATACAATTTTAGCTTAATGTGATAGTTTCGAAGATTATATTGAAGTGGCTAGAATTCATGGGCTTAACTGAATGAATTAACCAACAGAGCAGACGCCACTTAGTGGTATAAGGCTTGGTTTGGTTATCTTACTATGATAGTTAAAAGTATCGGATCAATGCATATGAGCTAGATTGTGGATAAAACGCATACTGATTAGCAAGTTTCAATTTTTTTCAGTAATAGTTTCTTATGAATTGTGTATTATTGTAGAGATTGGTCGCGGATTATATAAATTTTGGATACATGTTACATGAAAATTGGCTGTATTGGCGGGGATTCGACTTTCCCTTGGGGTAGGGTCCTATGGAAGGAAGTTGATCATGCATGACCAAAAGTCTTCGTTTGCCAACAAACTTACAGGCTTTCCCCATTAACCACTGTGGCAATTCGACTTTCCCTCGGGGTAGGGTCCTATGAAAGGAAGTTGATCATGCATGACCAAAAAGTCTAAAGAAGACTCTTTATGGCGGTTAATGGGGAAAGCCTGTAAGTTTGTTGGCAACCGAAGAAGAGTTGGACAAAACTCTATTAAAGGAACAAGAGTTTATGAGCTTAACGGAACAGATGGCCCACATAGAGTTAAATGGAAACGTTATGTGCTTATAGCTGACTCCACTTAGTATGTTAAGGCTTATCTGGTATGGTTATTTGATATGGCAAGTAACGTTGCATTTAATATTTTTATATGTGATTCTTAGTTGGCTGATTAAGTAAAATGATATGTTCTTTATTAGTTGAATCCTATTATGTAATTAGCTCTTGATATCTGGAGTAAGAAATCAGGTGTTCCAGTACAAATCTGATTTATTAGCTTTAAACTATAAATTAGATAATGTGCAAATTTGTGCTTTAATCGAGGTTAAGTTTGCATCAGGTTTTTAGTTGCTTAGATCAATTACACATAATGTGGATGATATATGCTTCCTTAACTGTTGTTTTGTTCTTAGCTTCTTCAGTTGTCAACATATCGTTGGTTTTTATGGTGGCGATCATGGCTTCTTAATATGTATAGTGCATGTATGCAGGGTTTTACTTTATTCCTGGAGCATTAGGCATTAAGGAGCAATGTAGATGGATAAGAGAAAGCTTAACAAGCTTTCCTCAACCTCCAAATAGGACAAACCACAATGCCATATACGGGCCCATAAGGGACTTATTTGTCGCTTCTAAGGAAGGAAAATGTTTGACTGAGGTGGAGTGTTTATCAAAAACCAATGGTACAGGGGCCGATGTGATCGAGGGTAATGATCCTAAGTGGAAATTTTCAGAAGAACAATCTGTCACATCAGGAGGCAATACAAGCAAATCAGTGTCGGCATCTGTTTTGCTGCGTAAGTTACGGTGGAGCACCCTTGGTCTACAATTTGACTGGTCTAAGGTCTTATTCATTTCCTTCTTATAGTCTTAGCTTTATCGAAGGAACTTATATGATTATTCTTTAAAACTATGTTTATTTCGTGAAAGTTCTCCCTGGGAAAATTGGTGATACCTTTGGTTTCTATTGATACGTGATCTGTTGTTTCCCTATTGATGTTCAATTAGGTGATCCTTTTCTTGATAGCATAGCAATTGGTTTCAGCTTCCCTACTGAAAGTTGTAGGTATTTGTTGGCTGTCCATTTGTCGACTTGCCAGCTCTTAACAATTTAGTTGTCATGTGTACTAGCACCATCCCTTTTTTACTATTGAAGTTACTTCTTCCTACTGGATTGTTTGTACTAAAAATGTAACAGATAGCTGTTTATTCCGCTGTTTTGCCGTATTGTGCGATGATTTAAAGTAGCTTTCATCTACTAACTTGCAGAGGAGCTACAACATTTCTCTACCTCACCTGAAGATACCTGATGCACTCTGCCAGCTGGCCAAGACATTAGCAGCACCAGCAATGCCACCAGGAGAAGTATTTCAGCCAGAAGCTGCGATAGTGAATTACTTCAGTTCAGGTGCTGGGAGGAGCTGTTCTCTCTTATTACAACAACACAGTAACACTGGCATGCCCCAATGCATCTAGATAAGCTCCGGCCTAAGTGGATAATGGGGAGTTGGATTGTTCCCAGCCCTATCCCTGTGAGCCCTGTGCTGTGATAACAGGGAGGCTGTTTCCGAGTTGACCCCAGATGAAGCTGGGCATGTCTTGTTACAGTTTAATTTTCATTACCTATAGAGCCTAATATTCCTCCTTCCAGGTGATATGCTAGGTGGGCACCTTGATGATATGGAGAAAGACTGGAGTAAACCTATTGTAAGCTTGAGGTACGTGATATAAGTTTACTGATTGATAAGTAGTAATAGTTTGTGAAATTGGTATCGGAAGATTTCTATTTCAATGCACATATCCTGAAGTATATTTTTGTTTCTCAGCTTGGCCTGCAAAGCAATCTTCCTTCTAGGTGGAAAGACGAGGGACGATACACCCATTGCGATGTTTCTTCGAAGTGGTGATGTGGTGCTCATGGCTGGAGAAGCGAGAGAATGCTTCCATGGTGAGTGCCGCCACATTCTTGTTTCAGCTTCTTTCCACGAGTGCTTGCTGCCCTAGTCATAGGGTTACATGTTCATTTTTCGCTCTTTTCTAACTCCAGGTAACTAAACACGAACCTAATTTTGCAGGTGTTCCTCGAATTTTCACTGATGAGGAACATGCGGAGATAACTTCTCTTGAATCTTGTTTTTCTCATGAAGACCACTCCTCTTTCTTGGAATACTGTAGAACTTCAAGGATCAACATCAACATTAGACAAGTTGACTGAGTTGCAGTGTCTAGCCACACAAATATTGTAGGCACATTTTTTGTTATTGTAAAGGAGACGAACTACACTAGTTGCAGAAATACTCCACACTTGTTAGTGGATAAACCAGAACCCTCATCTTTGCTTAACCAATTTTGATCTTGATCGAACTTGTTTCAAACAGAAGTCACATTGTTCCATACTCGAAACAACTAAGTAGTTATCATTATTGATAAACTATCCATTTGATCTAGTTAACCTGGTATCCCAAGCTCGACTCGGGTAGCGTATAAATCATGTCCTACGACTTCAAAGGAAGAGGCAACAACAGTGAAAGATAATCTCTCCATATACAAGTATACAACTGTGTCTAGAAACATATCTGAACTGAAATTTGATAAACCACATTTGATGAATGATCATAAGTCATAACATACATGTTCATATTGAAACAAAGATAAAGAGTAGAATCAGCAGTTTCAGTAGTAAGCATATAAGTTTTGCTGGCAGACTTGTGATTATTCAGGCTGTGATCTTTGGCATTTATAACTACTGGTGTCAGGTGGTGTTCTTGCCCAAACAAGTTGTCAGAAGCATTGAGAAACTCGTGAAGACATTTCTCTGGAGAGGTAAGGAGAATGGAAGGTTTGTGCCTAAAGTAGCATGGTCTAAAGTCACTCGAGACAAGAATGAAGGGGGCCTGGGGTTAAAGGACATTCTTATATGGAATAGAGCTTGTATGGCAGGTCACCTTTGGAATGTTTGCAGCAGTAAAGAGACTTTATGGGTGAAATGGATTAATTCCTATAGGTTGAAAGGGAAATGTCTGTGGGGAGTTAGATGTAAAAGCACTGACTCTTGGCTATGGGTTAAGCTATTGAAACTGAGGGATGTCATTCAACCTTTTATTAAGAGGATGGTCCAGAATGGAGAAAGCACAAATTGCTTATATGATGCTTGGCATCCGAGAGGGGCACCAATAACATTTCTATCTGCCAGAACCATTCAGAGACTGAGGATTGAGGAGCATGATACTGTGGCGGTTGTTAGAGGAAGGCTGTGTGAAGCTGGCAGGGTTTGCTACAATAATGAACTAAAGGATTTTGTTGAAAATTTCCCTGTGTGTGAAGGAGGGCAAGATATTCTGATCTGGTTTGGCAACAGAGGTCACTCTAGTAAGAGGGTTTGGAATCAGCTGAAAGGGCAGGGTGAGCAAGTTCCATGGAGAAAGGTGGTTTGGTTTAAAGGACAGGTTCCTAAATTTGGTTTTATTTGTTGGTTGGTTTGTCAGCAAAGGTTATCCACAAAGGTCAAGCTGTGCAAATGGAGTGTGGTTCAGGAGGATATGTGCGAGTTGTGCAAAACACAGGTAGAAACTGAACAACATCTATTTTTTGATTGTCCTTATGCAGCAGCGGTATGGAGGAAAGTGTTGATGTATTTGGGGGAGTATCACAATCCGACAGGTTGGAATGAAGAGCTCCATTGGGTGCTGAATCAAGGGACTGGGAAGTCTTTTAAGAGTAGACTCAGGAGACTTTGTTTCTCAGCTGCTATCTATCATGTCTGGCAAGCTAGGAACAAGTTAATTTTTGAAGGAGAATCCAAAGAAGCTGGAGTTATAGCAACAAAGTGTTTGAGTAGTATCAGAGAGTGTGTGAATGGTTGGTGTGGCATAAAGAGGAGTAGGACTAATTGGCTGTTGTGTGTTAGGTGGGGGTGTAGTCTTGAGATTCTTTGTAAATAACTTTGTATTCTCTTGGTTGTTCATTAATAAAGTTGGGTTTTTGAAAAAAAAAATAAAAAAAAAAAAAAAATATTGAAACAAAGATTTTAGGATTAGCTAGTTTCGAACCTTTAAGAAGGACATATTGCGATTTTCCTCATTCATTTCCCTGAGTTACGTAAACATCGACTCCATTACTATTTGGTAATAAATTCCAGCAAAAAAACTAATCCAAAACAAATAGTATTAAGTAATTTATGTAGTAATGATCTTGTTTGGAATACAAGAACATATAGAAATGATTGTTACTTGTTAGATTGAAGAGCATCTGAAATTCGGTCCAATGAGAACATACTCTATCTAGTAACTTTTGAGTGGACATTGTTAAGGAAACAAACTACTGTTTTGAGGAATAAAATGATGGTCTTCAACGACATTCAAACATGCCTGTCCATTTTATGCAATGCTTAGAGATATGGTAAAATTAATATGCTCCCCATTTTTCTACTGCTTTTATTTTTGCCTAGACTATTTATTGGTATGATCATAGCATTTGCATGTGCTTGCAACAATATGTTCTCTTAATTGTTCTTCAAGGAGGAAATTCCCTAATCAAGTACTATTGTCATGTCAAAATTGGACAGTCATTACCAGTTGAACACTGTCTTTTCGGGCTAAATTGACGATTAACTCTTAAAGAAAAACTTATCATCCAGACGGGTATTTTTTAACTAGAATGTCGTCGGTTTGATTAGAGGTAGTACTCAAATCAAGAGCAGAGAGCATCCGTATAAGAAAACTCCCCCAAAATGGGAGGGGAGGACGGATATTATATAATGTTATTGGGGATAAGTTTACATGTCCAATTCAAAAGAGCATGATTTTTGTAGATTTTCAAACTTTTTACATAAGTCAATGGATTTTTCATCACCCTATTATTAGTACATAGAGGCCCTCCCTCTCTTTTTCGTAGTTGCGGGGTCAACAAGCTAAGCGAAAGAACAGTGGTTGACATAATTGGATTTGTGTGGGAAATAATATAGACACTCCTCATGCTCATCTTCATTTGTGGACTACCAAAACAATTACTATTACCTCTATCTCTGTACCGGATCTTGGTTTTTAAAGTGTCTGTTCGAAATCGACATAATTTTCAAGTGACGGTTCAAAATACTTAAATATATTTAAATATAAATTTACATGATAATTTTTATATTAATTTTTTTTTATACATATATAATTCTTTTTTTTTTTCAAAAAAAAGTGATTGTTCGAATGAACAGGCACGAACCTAAAAGGCTCCGCCACTGCTCCATCTCCATCTCCATCCAAAATGATTTTCAAGAACGATTTTTAGTAATCAAAACTAACGTAGTGTGTGAGTCAATCGAATAGCCTAGTGGAAAAGGCTCTTGCTAATGACCAGAAGGTCCTGAGTTCGAAACTCACTTCATCGCTAATTTATCAAAAAAAAAAACTAACGTACTGTGTGACTTTAATTGACGCACATAATTTTTACTCCATATTTAAATTAAAATAGTTCTATATATATATATTTTATATTTCCTTTTACCAAATATTGTACAATATATACAAATATTTGAGCTCGAAATTTAGAATTTTATGTATTATTGAACGAATTGAAGAAACAACAATATAATAATGCATCTAGCAATTCTTTTGGTATTGATATATATGATGATGAGTAATGAAACATTGCAAGAACTTGTTTGATCTTAAAAGATGGTTGATTATTATGATTGAAGATGCTATATTGATGGCCCCATCGAATGTGAAGTATCATGTTGTTCGTTTGATTGTGTTTAAGTATTAAGTAACTCAATTATGTGTTTCACATGCAACTGGGATAATTACTTGTAAAGTGAGTTAGTAAATGAACAAACAAAAATCATGTTCTTGATCAACTCAATTTCTTGAATTGATTCATGAGTAGATATCAAGCCAAGTAGAAATTCAATCAAGTATCTATCTAAAGCAATCTACTCAGTATACATACTCTCGAGATACTATACTTTATTTATAGTTTAGTACATGATTTTGTATTCAAGTATTTTTCTAGTAAAATACAGAACGATGTAATAATATTGGGCCACTAAAAAAATACTCCCTCCATCCCTAATTGATAGGGACATTTTTCTAAAATAGAAATCCCTTAATTGATTCCTATTTAGTTCAAAAAAGTGGAGGAAAAATTAAGATTGTGAGTTGAATTTGAATTTTCCTAAAATTTTGTGCCAAATGAAATGTCTCCAACAAAAAGGGATGGAGGGAGTACGTTTTTCACCTTTAAGATCACAACTAGAGTCTTTCCTAGTTTCCTGTTATTTGTTCGTAAAAGTGGTCAAATTAATCGAGTAAATAAATTTGTGACGACAAGATTATAAATTCGAATCCCCTACCGATATATTTTGTTTTATCAATATTGTCAACGAACTTACCTATGAGTCCCTGGCCCCCTAACAAAATGTTATTTTCAAGCTAATGGGTTCAAATGGTTAGTACGTAACATGATAATCATATGCATATTTTCATCGACAATTATCTTTATCTTTTTTATTTGGACCAATAATAAAATATAGATAATGATCTAGACATTCCATTTCTTGAGTATGACCTATCTCATTCTTTTATTATCTTTCATGAATGGAAGTGTTATCATCATATATGGAAGTGAAAAAAAAACTAACCGATAATATATTTGAACGTGATTCTGTAAATATGTAGTTGGTGTGGAAATGGTCCATAAATTAACAATTTTGTATTCATTGTTAGTGTTTAAAACTTATTTTTGAGGCATTGTTATAATTTGATAAATATTATATACAAATAATAATATTTTGAACTTTAGGTCATTTTCTCTACCTTTCTCTCCTCCTCCTACTAAAATTACCTCAACTACTACACCTTAAGATGGGGGAATTGAAAGTTTTTGCGCCCAAAGTATTCGTTAAATGAGTAATTTAACTCCTAAATAAATTTAAATTTTCTTTCTCCATCAACAACTACAGAATCGATAATTTATGATCAAATTTTATAATGTTTGACCATCAAAAGTCAAAATGTGACAATCTTTTAGGGACGGAGGGAGTATCTCATTTTGACTTTTTTTTTATCACATGACTGCCAAATGTATGTTATGATTTATCAAGTTTGACTATAAAAAATTCCCTTTATGTGGAAATTATCAAAAGAATAAGTAAGAATAAAGGATGTTAAAGTGGCTTGTAAATCACTCATCAATTCAATCTTTTCCCTTTTAATCAAGATTTCACGTGACCCAAATCACTGAGATTATACATTACACGACATACGATGATGTAGTGAGTAACAAAGATTTCGAATGCGTTAAGCAACATCCTTATTAGTTAATCAATTTAATCACCTTAATTAATCACATTTATGGTTATTCGTTACGCTAAATCCTCACAAATCCCTAATAATTTAATTAATTACTACTCACAATTCTTACAAAATATGTGGAATGAGAATGAGGGAATTTTACGTTACCTAGGACGATTGCAAAATACAAAAGTATATGTACACGAATTTCAGTGAGGAGTATCTTAGTTTAGAGGACTTGTGTCTCACCTTAATTTAATCGATTTTCTTGATTGTGCCTTTTTTTTGTTCTTATCTATGTGGTTTGCTTGAGACTAAAAGTACATACCACCTTACCTTCTTTGACTTCCATTTACTTATATATATATATATATATATATATATATATATATATATATATATATATATATATATTGTATCCATCCATATATTAGAAATAATGATCCACATTATTTTTATTCTTTTTTTTTTTGATAATTAGCGATGAATTGTGACTACAATGATATTACAAACATGAATACAGAAATTGCTAACTAATAGAAAGTTAGAGTATAATATGAGACAAATATGTCTCCAACAAGGTTCGAACCCATGACCTCTTACATGAAAGGTTGGGCCGGATGCCACTAGGCTATTGAGCCATCGGCAACATTATTTTTATTCTTGATAAACTTTTTTGTTGAGATCCTAAGAGTATAAGAAAGTACTCAATTATTAACTTAATTAATGGTAGGATCTGTATAATAATCTACATATTTATTGATAGTAGAATATTACAATAACATGACATAATCTTTCAAATAAGGATTTTTAGATTGGGAAAATTAAAATTTTAGATCATAACTCCTAACATCGATATCATATAAATTCAAAATACTTTTTTTCTAATTACTTTATCAGTTATGATTAAATTGACTGAAGGATCACCAATTTAGTATTTGATCTATTCGCTGGGGTTAAATCAACAATTAAGTCGGCCACTGCCGAAAATATGTCCAATAAATTTTCAAAAAAAGGGGCCCCACAAGAATTCCCCTCAGTGCAAGTAATAATCTCCCAGAACTTCCGCGATGGTAATTGGACTTTATGTTTGTCATTCGCCTTTAGGAATTTTCTTCGCTTTCTCATCATTAGCCAAAAATATAGATGTAGTTTTGTGGCAAGAAAGTAATATTACCTTCGTCTCTAAATGATTATCACATTTTAATTTTTAGTGGTCAACAAAACACGATTTAAAATATAACTATCTGTTATTCTACATGTGAGAAAATTAAAAGATAATATCTCAAAAATATATATTGAGAGGGTTATGGGTGGCTAGCTCATAAGCCGCATATTGTATTAGAATATTACACCATTATTGGCACTAGTGACCATTGACCATATAGCATTAGTGACCGTTATTAACATTAGTGATCATTATTAACATTAATGGTCATTACTCATTAGTTGACTGTATGAGCCCGTAGTGGTAGGCATCTTCCTGTATAAATATGTATCATTGTTCAATAATACAGACAATCAATTCCACAATATTTTACATGGTATCCGAGCCTATCGATTCTTGAGGCATAAATACGACTTCGGCTGCCCTGCCGGTGAGTTTTCTACTATGATACTCACCGGCGAGATTTAAATTATTTTTTTGTACTTTTTTGTTAGATATGAATTTTATTTAGTTCTTTTATTTCAAATCTAGTTTTTTTAGGTTTGAGAAAAAAAAAAAAAAAACTTTACGATAATCTGACATGTTCGAAAAAAAAAAAATGGTGTTCCTTATAAATATTGATTGGCAAATTAAGCATTGTCTGGCGAGTCCTATACGCATTGTCTAGCGAGTCAAATACGCATTGTCTGGCGAGTCCGATACGTATTATCTGGCGACTTCTATATGCATTGTCTGGCGAGCCTATACGCATGGTCTGGCGAGTCCGATACGCATTGTCTGGCGAGTCCGATACGCATTGTCTGGCGAGTCCTATACGCATTGCCTGTCGAGTTCGATACGCATTGTCTGGCGAGTACTATACACATTGTCTGGCGCGTCCTATATACATATTGTTTAGCTATATACATATTGTTTAGCGAGTCCGATACGCATTGTTTAGTGAATCCGATACGCATTGTCTGGCGAGTCCGCATAGACGGAGGAACCTATGCACCGACTAAGCGAATGGTGGTTGTAGCGATTTACACAACTAATTGAAGATTATCGCATTGAAGGACGCAACTGCATATATGTTTATGTTTTTTTTAAGTATTATTAATATTGTAATGTGTATTACACGCTCATGGAAATTATATAAAATTACCATGAGTTTGAGGGAGGGTGTTAGGGTTATGAGTGACTAGCTCATAAGCCCGCATATTGTATGAGAATATTACACCATTATTAGCATTAGTGATCATTGACCATTATTAGCATTAGTGATCATTATTAGCATTAATAGTAATTACTCATTAGTTGACTGTATGAGCCCGTAGTGGTAGACATCTTCCTGTATAAATATGTATCATTGTTCAATAATACAGACAATCAGTTCCACAATATTTTACAAGAATCATTCATCAGAGATTCCATCATAAAGTTCAAATAGCTTTATCAAATCTGAGCAATACAAATCTGATCTATATCAATTGGATAACCTAGTAGAAAAGACTCTCGCTAATTATTGAAGGTTGTCCATGCTGTCGTGCCAGCTCACGTGTTTGATAACAAATTAGTAAATTGATTGAGTCATTAATGCTATTGAATAAAGGATCTCACGTGATTGATAACAAATTAGTAAATTGATTGAGTCAGTAATGCTATTGAATAAAGGCTCGTTTTGTGATTATTCATTCTGGAACTGCAGTATATATAGCCTAAGACTCACAATCAGCCATTAATGCCTACAATCAGCCATTAATGCAATACTAATTTGCTGATTGTAACAACCTACAACCAGCCACTAAATCAGCTCACAAAACGAGCCTTTATTCAATAGCATTAATGACTCAATCAATTTACTAATTTGTTATTAATCACGTGAGATCTTTATTCAATAGCATCAATGACTCAATCAATTTACTACTTTGTTATCAATCACGTGAGCTGGCATGACAGCATGGACAACCTTCAATAGTGGGGCACACTCCTCTATTCTAATGTGTAAAGATGGGGATTCCCTCCAAACTCCCTATTCTCGTTTATTATATCAATTTTTGTCTTTTCACTTCAAATTTTATTATTTTCATTTTTTTTCAAATAAAATTATACTAATTATTATTTATTTTATATTGAGCTAAAAAAATTATATTGGAGCTTAAAAATATAAATCTATTTCAAAGTTTTATTATTTTCTTCTTCTTTTTTTCAAATAAAAAACTAATTTTAATTTTCTCAAATTTTATTATTTCCATCTTTATATTTAAATAATTTGAGTGGATCTTCAACATTTAAATAATTTGAGTTTGTCTCCAAGTTGGAGCTAAAATTTAAAAAAGAAGTTGATTTAAGGAGTATAAATAGTGAATCTGGTTTTGTGTCAAACCTAATAGTAGCTCCTTAATTTGATAAAGTGATATAAAAAATTGATTATAGGGAAGAATTATAAGGAATCTAGTGTGAATGCTCTTAGCCTCTTTTCCACAGCAAGAAGCGTCGCTTATTTGTTCACTCTTATTATGTTCCCCAGCGACTTCCTTTTGTTCATTAAGCCAACATTTACTAATTTTATACAAGTTCCCCAGCCAACTTTTGTTCATTAAGCCAAAAAAGTTTCCCCAACAGTTTCCCTTTTTCATTCGGCCAACTTTTAGTATTTATACAATTTTATTTATTGTTTGTAAATAATTACAGATTTAAATTTGATAATTGGTAGCATGTAACTATGTTGTAATTCTAATTTTTAATATTTTGATCATACAATAGTTTACTATTAGCATAGCAATATTACAAAGCTTAAGAATTTTTACTATTTATCCTTTCGTTGATAAATTCATTCTACTTATTCTAACATCACTAATTTCTACGATAACAATTGAACAAGTGAGTCAAATCAAGACAAATATATGAAACTGGATGGATGATATATGGTCATTTAAACTGAAAAAGAAATAACTAAAGTATTTTTACCGATTGTGTTATCGATGGTTACAATAGAGTTAGAGGCCGTAGAGTATATTTAAGATAAATTTTATAATTTTTATAATGTTGTATTTTTTAACTAGTCGACACCAATACTTTTTTTCAATTTGGCCCCCTTGATTTTTCATCTTGGTTTCGTCCCTGTTCACATGTGAAGAGAGTGTTAAGATTGCTCCAAACGGATCCAAAATTATCACATGTGAGAGTCTCACATTGAAAAATAAGAAGATACTACTTAATAAACTAAGTAGCTATTTTACTTAACACCAATTGATTTTATGGAGACACTCTGCCATCGTAGGTTCGAATCTATATAGAAGTAATATTTTTATTAAAATATTAGAAGGATTGTTTCTGGTTTTATATCCCATTAATCTCCCCTTATAGGACTGCGACCGATTACATATCTCAATTTACAATCCGTATGTCCAAAAAAGTTCTTACACATGTGGGAGATCAACTTCTTAAGATACCTAGGAGTCTTAAAATATAGTCCTATCCTATAACATATATGCCTCCTTCATATCAATTTATCATGAAGCCCTCTAATTAATTTATATTGATTAGACACAATAGATTTTATATGATTTTAAGAGGAATTAAATTAGGGGTAAAAATAAGATGAAAATAAAAGGAGATAACTTTAAAAATATATAATAGGAGGGACTAACTTAAAAATAAAAAACAAATTAGGGACAGAGGGTTAAAATTTTTAAAAAATAGTTAAAGTATCAAAAAAAATTTCAAATTATGTCAAAAATAAATGCAAAAACATGTTTTATGAGACATGATTCTAAGACCTCCACCTTTCGAAGGAAAGCTCCAACCAACTAACCTACAATTTCATTTAGTTTATTTACACTTTTTATATTATATATCACAAAACAAAATTGTATATACTAAATATAATAGTATCGAAAAATCTAGTGGGTCGGTGCCCACCCCACCCCTCTAGTTTTGCCCCAGAACTACATGATCATTTTATTACTTGCATGTTACTCCATTGTTTCAAAATATTTGATTGTTTAGTCAAAAAGTACTTTATTAAGGGATTAAGAACATTTACTATTATACCCTACATAGTACTATCAAAATGAAAAGTAACTTATCAAACAAGGGTCAAAAAGGAAAACATGCGTATAAAAGTATATTGAATTTCGTAAACAATAAACAATTATGAAAAATTAAATTTTTTATGAACATCATATATTTTGAAATGGAGGAGTATATATTAATTTTTTTTGTATAAATATAGATATTATATATATATAAAAAATGAAATTAACGGTTAGTAAGAGTCTTGAAATTAACTTTAAATAAAAACTTAAACTTTTATATAAAATATTTAACTTGTAACATTAGTTGTAAGAATATATCTAAAAGTTTAAATCATAAAACATGGATATACATATGTAAGTATCTAACACGTTAAAAATATAAAATACATGTTATATATATGAATAATGCAAATACTTATAGAGTCATTACCTAACATACGATCATTATATTAAATAATTTTGTGCAATATAAATTTCTTTATGTAAATATGTAGTTTCAAAGGAATGAGTGTAACCATTTTTTAAATTTTAATATTTGTAATAAAAATTGGAACTTACATAATTTGTACATAAACAAATTAATAATTTTAAAGTTGCACTAATTCTATGATTTTGAAAATGGAAATATTTCGAATGTTTTGTAGGAAGGTCATAGAAATTCTTATCTAGGCATACAGTATCAACAACAACATTTTTTTAGAGATATTAACAAAATTAGTATAATAAGTCAAAGAGATAAAGCCACAGTAGATGAATATCAAAGTGATGAATCATGAATAAACACTCTATTTATCATATGGTTAGAGTACCACCTCTCCTCTCTCCTGTCAAGGCATCTTGCCTTAGTGGTAAAATATGGTGACATGTATTGTTGTAGTATTGAGTTCAAGTCCTCTTTTTAGCAAGAAAAGTGGTTAGAGAGATGATTTCTCTCACTAGTTTGACGCTAGTCGCCTGTTTTCTTGAGCTTACAAATTGTATTGATGTTTGATGATTGTAATGAATTATTCGTATTTAATAAAATCACATTCGTATTACTGTCTAAATGATCCATATTTGGAACCGCTCACAATGAGCTTCTCGATCATCGAACAATGAGGAATTAGAGCTAAGACAACGTGCACTGTTATACCAGACCCATTTAGAAAAGAAAAACAAAAATGTGATGAGTATATGTTTTAAATAAATACAATATTAAAATATATGTCAAAGATTAAAAGTAATACTTTGGTAGAAGTCCATAATTTTCAAAGTTTTTTTACTAAAGGTTAGCCTGCTTCGCCTGCTACTATGAAGATGTACGATAAAAAATAGCAACAATCTGAAAACAATATGATTGAATGTCGTCAATTGAAACATAATGAGATGCACATATAACATTGACAAAATCCAATTTAGAACGTTAGAATGACAATGGAGAGGGAACATTTGTACGAAGAAACATAGAAATGTCAAATTAGGGCAACTAAGGGCCAATTGGTTAAAATCATTAACTACTTAAACTTAATTAATTTACTATTTAAACTCAATTAATCCTGTATTTAAATTTAATTTTTCATTACTTATTTCATTAAGTCTATTTATTAATATAAAAAAGAATTATCGAATAAAATCAGACATGAATAATGAAATCATTAACAAAATTTTAAATCAAAATTTACTACTTAATTTTGTTCTCTTAACCACATCAAAACTTATGAATTACAATTTTGTAGATAGCTCCTTCCTTAATTTTTTCAATTTTTTTATTCAAATGAAAGTAGATTATTATTATATTATTATTATTATTTTATTTTTCTTATTATTATTATAATTAATTATTAATATGATTTCAAGACTGGATGATTAATATTACAATCCACTAATTTTCATTTTTTTTATACTATGTATAATATTATTTGTAAAACAATCAACTCTTATTCAAATGATGCATTGGTCAATGGAAGAAGGATTGGTCAAGATGATTAATAGTATCAAATTTATTTTTCTTATTCATGATTTATAAAACAATCAACTGTTATTCAAATGATGCATTAGTCAAGCTATGATTAATAATATCCTAGATAACTATCGAACTCAAAGATTAGACCTAATGCACATCGCTAGCGAGTTCAAGTGATCTTTAGGAGATTTGTATTCCACCAACTTACATATTCATCTTATCTTCATCATGATAACCATAATTGCATTACATTGCTTGCACAATTTGTGTAAACACATTTAGACCTACCGAATATGACAAGAATAAAAATTAAACTACATAGTCTATTATAGAGTAAATTGTCGAAATTGTCATATAAAGTGGACCGAGGTTATCATTTGGTCCTCGAAAGTTCAATAGTTGCAAACTAGTTCCCGAAATTTGACGAAAGTTGTAATTTAGTCCAAAAACTACTGGAGTCATTAGAATTTAGTGAAACCTTTAATAGAAGCCAATTACACAAGTACAATTAAGTTTAACGGCTCCGTTAATTTTTTTATTGAATTGCAACTTTTTTGCAATTTCGAGGATTAAATTGCAATTGTTAAACTTTTAAAAATCAAATGACAACATTAATCCACTTTCTAAGACCAGATCAACAATTTCCTCATCTATTTTATTTTATTTTCCTCTTGGGAGAAAATTATTGTTGGTGCTTCAACAATAACAATCTAATACTTTCGTGTCTGGTATTGCAGGGTTCCAATCTATAAGAACTCCGAATATTCAACTCTAGGTATGAAATGGAGTATATTCAACCTGAAAGATGAATGCTTATAATTAGTTACTATAGTTGCGTTGGTCAATAATATTGAAGCTCCCTTACCATACACGTAAAGCCGGGTTACCAATTTGTCTCACAAGGAGGAGGCAAAAAGCAACCTCAGATAGACTTGCTTAAACGCCCCCTTACTACTAGCTACTGTTTTATCACCTTCAACACTAAAAAATCATTCGATTTAATTTGTTTATTCAATTATAAATCTTTTTTACTAGTTTTTATGTTTTAATCAACATGTACAACCTCAGTTGGATTGCATGCAATAGCAGTATTTTTTGGCACCTATCGGATATAGGATGCTTTGATAATCTTATATTTTGTCACAAATCTAATTTTTTGTAATACTACATGTTTTTAACCTCTTTTAAAGTTTCTTATCTATCAAAAAGAATATTAATATAATCTCAGTCACATATAATATGACCCTCATAGAGTTTGGTCCATCGCTTGTTATTATTAGTGATACTGCATAATTTCGTCATTAATAATTTAAACTTATTGTAATATAGTTCCATAAGGTGATCAATTAAAGACTTTTCAGAAGCCAAAGTTTCATACTTGTGCCACCTTTATTTTCACAACTAATATGTAACAAGATCACTATTTAAGATTAAATTGTGCTGGGGTCACACTATCGCACATTACATATATTAACAATTACTCTTTTCAATACAAAAAAAATGCCCTTTTAGACATTTGAAAAATATTTAAAAAGAGTGGGCTGTTACATAAAGCAGAGTAAAATATACTTCCCTCCATTTCTTTTTATTTGATTGTTTGAAGATTTTTTTTTTGTTTTAAAATATTTGATTGTTTACAATTTCAATACAACTTTTTATAATTCCAATGCACCTTCTTATAACTACAATATACCTTTTTACAATTCCAATGTACATTTTTACAATCCCAATATAATTTTTCACAATCTCTTAATAAAGTACTTTTTCTCCAAACAATCACATAAAAAAAACGGAGGGAGTATCATTTTCTCCCTCAATACTCTTAGTTGCATTACTTGAAGTTAATGAATGACTCACGGATGTTATGTAATTAAAATGAGGGTATAGAGGTCATTATGAGAATGTTTTAATGCCTTCTTATTTTTGTGTGAAATTTTTAAAAAATCACTCCTTTTGGATTGGAGATAGTCACTCATTGCACTTATAAGGGTGGCTATCCAAACTACTTACGTCTAATTTGTTTTTTAGTAACGATTGCGATGTGAAGTAGGAAAAGTGGTCGCACTAGTCAATTATGTTTACAAAATATTTTTATTTCATCACTTATATATGTTTTACAACGTACTTGTCATTTTCCAATCACTTATATTTCAAAATATACCCTACTTGACCTCGCACGTCAAATATTCTGTTGAGTGCCGGTTAGGAGTGCATTATTTCAAATTCAACATTAGGGATGAGTTATTTCAATTTTGTTACTCCAAAATAGATTAAATGAAATGATCGAAATAATCGTACTGTTAAGTCACATGTCCCTCACATGATATTATTAACGATGAATTGACATAATTGGTGATTGACTACAATATTTTGAAACATAAGCGATTGACAAGTTTTGAAACTTAAGTGATAAAGTGGAAACATTTTCTAAACATAGATGGTTGTTGCGATCATATGACATGTAAAATAAGTGTAAAGAGTTGAACATACATGACCTCAGTCGAGCTCAAGCTAAAAAAATTTCCGCTCATCAACTTAAATTTTTACCATGTCACAGTTAGCTTATCGCGGTTAACGAGCTTAGCTAACCTAACTCGAGTCAAGCGGAGCTACCACACTTGAACCAAAGACGACCTTGTTTAAATTTTAATTCAATGGATTTAATAAATCTGAATAATTTTAATTAACGAGATTAATTATGAATAATATCATTCACATTTATTTGACTTGACAAAATAAAATTATTTCAGAAGAAAACATCGAATATAAAATTTGACTATTACGCAAATTACCTCAATTATTATAAATGCATCGTTCTCTTCTTGCAAATTGCAATGACTAGACAACCTCATAAAGGCTTATACAGTTGCACTGATGACTAGTCAACCTTTTTTTTTAATTAGTGTAAATGTTTTTAATACATTTATCAATTGTTTAATAAATAACATAAAATCGTAAATTTAAGAAAAGGGACGACTAGCATGAAGAATTTTAAATTAGTGAATTTTTTTCCCTAACCTCTTTTCTTGCTAGCTAGTAAGGAAACTCGAACATATAATCTCTGCTAGCAATATCTGCATGTTGCCACTGCAACAAATTATCTTGACCGATGACTAAAATCTTGCCCTATGAACAAAGGTTTGAGGTATGCCTACAAAGATTATCGACAACGACTAGGTGTATTTTAAAATATGTCATATCATATTATTAATTCATTAGGTAATTTGAACTCAATAACTTTATAAATTTCAAGACATATATACAATTGACTTTGCAATCAAGTTATTATTTTGACAATTATATGTTATATTGACAATTAATTATTATAGTGAAAATATAGGAAAGAACTTATTATTTTGACAATTATATGGTCCAATGTGATGATGTGTAAATTATGGTCAATAGTCAAATTAAACTAACAATAATTTAGATGTGATAAACATAGGGGTATAATTTGAAGAGGATACTTGGAGCATACTCAATCGGAGTCGGAGGGTGCACCCAGACCCAGGCAGCCATCACATGCGAAGGCGTGCGGGGCGTATCTGACTCGACTCACGAGGGTCCCTTACATTATGGAAAATGCGTCAAGCAACATCCTCTGTCGACCTTCTGCTTGTCTTTATTAACTCTAAATTATTCCCCCAATTATTTTACCTATTAACTCATGGACCGATCACTATAACTTTCATCCAAATTACTTGTATAATTAAAAGTTAAATTACCTTTTGATAATTAAAAAAAAACAGCATATCAAAAATAATAAGTTCATTCACTAAAAATGGTTAAATTGTTTTTAATTGTCAAAAATTAATAAAAATTTCAGTATTAATTAGTTAATTGAGATACCTAATTTCAATTTTATTAAAAATATGTTTTATCTTGATAATAAAATAACTTAAAAGTACTACTTTTAGAAATATTCTTTTACACAAATTATATAATATTGGAGTTGAAAATTTAAAAAATTCAAACTCATATAAATTCAATTGACGATCTTTCAATTATGGGTGAAGTTCTATATTAACACCAATGTCTCTAGCAAAATAGACAATTTTTCACTAAATATATGATATCAAACGTGCGCGCCTATTACTTAAGGTTTATGTAACATAGTAAATAGGATTCGTGATTCAATAATTTTTCTCTGGATGGATATTTCCGGTCAAGGACCGGATTCCTTACTGATTTCCTGATAGGACTCATAATATTCCTCTTTTTCAATTGAGCAACTCTAGTACTCCTAGATGCACCTCCTGAGTTACGTAGAGACTGCTCAGGTTTTGATGACTGGTGCGATCCTTCGGATTAGGATGTATTGATTCATTGTTTTGCCATTGTACTTGAAAGTGTGGTCAGTGTTCAGCCACAGATATTCCAATCATCAAATTATTCAAAGAGTCGTGGATGAGCATAAGTATGTACGGAAGTTACCTTGTGTTGTTAAAATGATGTCACTTATAAGCATGTGGCAGGAAGTTTGTATCTTTTTGTTAGGGATAGCCATAGCTGATTTGTGATTGGTGAACTTCTTATTATTGGGTGAAGCCTTTAAGAGCTCAGTTCCTTATTCCTGGGTTGTACGAACAAAGTTCAAGTCTGAAATGTTCAGAATTTTATCACTTTCTCTATTGAAAATTAAAATTAGAGCGAAATCTGATAAGTTCTTAACAAATTATCAAAATTCATTTGTTTGTGCTCTCCTTGGCTATAGGGGTTGAAGATGGGCCATTACTTTTTAGTGAAGTATAGCTAATTAAGCTTGCTTCAACCTAACATCTCATGAGCAAGCTATACAAAGTTCGAGAAATTCTTCGAAACTAAATATATATGGAGTAGAAAACTTAGTTATTAGAAGATTTATGAAGTGAGTTAACGTATCAAGTGATTCGAAGAGGCTTGAAGAACAATCAATCTTCTTAGATTTTAACATTTACTTCATCCTCACTTAACCCACCGTTAAAGAAAGTAAAAGTAAAAGTGTGACATGAATTTTGAAACAAGCCAATGCCAAAAAATAGAGTTTTCATCAACATATATAGACATCTAATTCATAGGATGGTAACCAATATAATGTTGTCTTGGTTTCGCCAAAAATGCACCCAAAAGCAAAGCGAAATTGGAACACACCTTTTTCTTTTTCTTAACATACATATGTTGACTTCCTTTTTTTCCTTTTTCTATTCTCTTGCTTGAAGTGTATAATTAAATTATTCAACTTTACGTTTAAATTATTATTTATAAATTAAATCACATCACATTGTAAACATTTTAACATAACTATGAAATATATATGACATTGTAAATACTCTTTTAATATATTTGTAAGTTAAAATGAGCATAAAAAGAAATCGTCACGTAGAACGCACGTCCCTTATAACTATTAGATTCCAAAAATATGAGTGGATTATATATGGATTATATGTGGCATTTTCTTAAGATGCCACGACATCACTACTAGATTATGTTGACAGTGTACATTATCTGCCACGTGGATTGTTGAGAAAGGAGACGTGTACTGATGAGGAGGGAACAATCTTTACCTGCTTCAGAACCTCCCAACAAAATGTGGGTCCTCCAATGCCTCACCTTTAACAAACAACCCAAATTTTAAAATATTTCCACAAACTCCTAATGATTCTACACAAATTTAACTGATTTGAATTCGTTTATTATATTTATAATACATATTTTATTCAAGTAATAAATGTATACTTTTTATGAAGTATTATCAGGTTATTAGGATATTTTATTAATTTGGTATCTTGTTTTCAGAATAATTTTGAATTTTAAATTAAAGCATAAAATTGATAAGTTTTTAATATCATATATGTTGCTTAATAAATAAGAGTACATAACAAACTTATTTTATAATAATCTTTTATAGAATCTTTTAAAAAAATTGTTTTATCATTTTTTGTCGATAAGTTGTTGAAATCTTGTTCATGAAAAATTGATCCCGACAGCCATTGAAAAAAGTTATCTTTAGTGAGTTCAAGTGTATATATCATATATACTTATATGTTCTTTTAATTTCAAAAAGAGTACTCGTTTTCATGTTTTAATTTAAATTCTGGAGCCGTTCCGAAAAAACAAGCTCCGGAATTTAAGAATTAAAATAATATATAAATTTTTACTGAGACATTTTAAAAAATGAAATAGAATATATTTAATGATATTTATATATAATATAATTATTCTTCAAAATACACAAAAATTGATAAAATGAATTGCTCTGCTCGTAAATTTTTCGTTCGTTGCACATTGAACTCCTAATTGGTTCTCAATAAAACCAGATTGGTGAGTTAATCGAATAGCATAGTGGAAAAAGCTCTAGCTAGTGATCAAAAAGTCTGGGTTCGAAACTCATCTCATTGTTAATTATCAAAGAAAAGAAAAAAAACGAAAAACCGGATTGCTAGTGAAAATCGCAAAAGTTTAGCTCTTCTTAGTTGTAATGGTTGTATACACTTGTAGTAAGATATTACATTACTTGAACGTTAATTACTGATTCAGTACTCCAAATTTTGAAGTTGTAAACAGCTCTTTAAAGTTTTAGTGTATGTGATTCATTACCAATTTCATATGCGTTTGTACTGAAAACGTGTTGGTTTGGTTTCCAATTGAATCTGAAACGTATGAATTTAACAAACTTGAAAGAACATTAACATTTGTGTGAAGTTATAGTTAAAAGACCAAGAACCATGTGATTTTCTCCTTCAAATTTACTTCACGTAAAAGGTATTAGCACATTATTGTAAACACCAAATTAAATTTACCCAACTTAATAGGTAATTGATTCACACGTGCTTTAGTGCGTGTAGAATGCCTCATCGAAAGTTCCATTCTAGAGCACACCGACTTAACTGTTAATTCTCTAATCGGACTTTTCTGATTTTTGTTAAAAGTCTGTTGATCTTGTTTGGAGCCTCTCCGGATGCTTCTATTACCGGTCCTAACTTGATAGGCTAGTGAGATCCTCGAGGTCGTGAAGTTGTAGTCGTCTTTGGGAGACTAGTATCAAACATGGATAGGGGTCGACTACAAGCACTTTAACATTCAAGTCGTTCAAATGTGTACGAAAGTAAAATATATTTGGGAGACTAGTATCACATACACCTTGTCTAATGAATTAGGTCATATATGGCAAAAACTAATTCCAAGTCCCTACTTTTCAAGGCCTGAATTTTTTTCACCGAACCAGTGAATTCAATGTTGGAAGGAATACTCAACCTCAGATTCATTGGTTCGGTTCCAAACAACAATTCAATTTTTAGCCGAACCAGTGAATCTAAGGTTGGATATTCATTCCAACCTTGAATTCACTGGTTCGGTAAGAATTTTTGTGGTAAAATTTGGGGCCTTGGAAAGTAGGACCTTGGAATTATATATACCCGTCATATGTTTATAAGAGTACCTCTCCGTGATCCTTGAGTATCTAAGCTAAGGACACCTGTCCACATGCGATTGGTGTGTGTTTTACGTTGTCCAAGGTGGCCGATGGCTTGGAATCAGTGGCGAATTCAGAAATATCAAAATGACTATTCGAAATTGACATAATTTTTTAAAGTGTCTGTTCAAAATACTTAAATATATACAAATATAAATTTAAATGCTAATTTTTACATTAACTTTTTTTTTTTTTGTAAATTAGCGATGAGGCGAGTTCCGAACCTAGGGCCTTCTGGTCACTAGCATGATCCTTTTCCACTACACTATTCGATTCATTTTTTCTTTAAATATACATAAATTTTTTTTAAATGTCTGTTCGAGTAAACAGCTTGAACTCATATACCTCCACCACTGCTCAGGAGCCTCTAAATTCGTATTTAATTCCTGAAGTAGGGTCCATATCAATAATCAAATAGACAACTCAAACATGAACTTTTATTTTAGCATAATTATATGTAATTTCGTTGAAATTTATACAATATTAACAATAATGTTCGATTCTTCATCTTTATTAGGAAAATTATTATGGATAAATTGTGTGAGGATATAGAGGGAAGGATAGGCTAAGAATCCTATCCACAACAGCTAGCAAAGTGAAGATAATAAAAGAGTAAAAGAAAGGATGTTCCTTCACTTGGCTAAATTAGCCTTTATCCAGAGATGGAGAATGGTATCCAATTGAAAGCTACTATACACTATGCTTCACCATTGCTTCCAAATCCCAAACTTACCCTCTCTATCTCACTGGGATAGCATTTTAGATGTCCTTAATCCTCCACGTAGAGTCACCATCATTATTCACCTATTCATCACTTCACTTCACTCAAAAATAATCTTAATTAATTTTGTCTTTTCTAAAATTGTGCATTTCCAATATATATTTATTAAATATCATAATATCCATAATGGGACAAAGTTATTTATTATAAGCTCAACTTCCACTATTAAATTTGTTAAGAGTATATCTCAAAAAAAAAATTATATAATGCAACCCCATAAATAAGGACATTAGATATAATTAACAGAGCACTTAAACTTTTAATTCTCAGCGGATACTTCCTTCATTATTTTCAAAACAATTTTCCACTTCAATATTAAATGTTCAAAATCGTTAAATGTTTAATTGTATATACTCAATCAATTTACATAAAGAATAACACCACGTAAAAATACTTTTTCCCAGTAATATTTGTAGAAAGCTTATAAGGACTATAGCGCTAAACAATAATATTTTACAGGAAAACAAAAACAAATTCATACAATTATAATTATAAAAACGAAAAGCGATTATAAAATGAAAACCAAAAAGGGCCGCGAAAAACCGTTTTCCTTAAAACGTATTTAACCTCTCCCTTTTGGTGCTAAAAAAAATAACTGAGACGTACATCTTTCAAGATATAACCACCTCAATATTGATCAGACAATCAAATGAGGCAATCGACAAATTACTTATGAATTTGTGTATCACCAAGTGAAAACACAAAGAAAAAGGAATTTGAGAGCATGGGAATTCTCAGTTCTTTTGTGTATTATGTGTGTTTTTTTCTCATCTCTCATGGAAAAAGTTGTTGGCCAATTAAATTGTGGCTACAAAATCTTTGTGATTAAGGTGCATTTGATCCACCATTTAATGAAATTATTCTAATTAATGTGTTTGAGGTGCAACTAATCCACCATTTTTTTTTTTGTAAATTAGCAATAAAGGTAGTTTCGAACCCAAGACCTTCTGGTCATTAGCAAGAGTTTTTTCGACTAGGCTACTCGATCCACCATTTAATCACCCTAATGCCAAGTTGTAACTGTTAGAATGCTTAAACTTTTAAATTATAATTTCAGATGGATCGCAGGCGATAGCCATTGTTCGTTTGTTCAACATTTCAGATTTCAGTATTAAATGGATCACAGATATTCGTCGGCCGCGTCAGACCTTTTGGTCACTAACGAGAGTCTTTTTTATTAGTGACCAAAAGGTTCTGGACTCGAATCTCACCTCGTCGCTAGTTTACAAAAACAAAAAAAAAAAGTGAAGATACTACATTGTTACTACCTGTAGATTTTAGCCATAAAATCTCAACATTTCAATTATGATGGATAGGAAATGGAATGTGGTCACTGTCATGAACCTTGATTTTAAATACGTTGTTGTGTGCTAAGCTAAGTATCTAAATCCAAGATTAAATATATTCCATGTGTACGTATGACATAATTGTTAAGAGATAAAAATGTTCGTCTTACCAGAAAGCGACAGTAATTATGTGTTATTATAATACTTAGGAAAAATGTATTACTCCTAGATAATTTCAAAACAGAGATCAATTAGTAAAGAACTAAAATACAAAATATTAACTATATACAATCCAGATTCGAATTTCATAACGTTAAAGTTCCAAGTTTCACACTTTAGAAAAATGTATTAGACAAATAATGGCCTTGACAAAATAAAAGGGTCAATTTTATTTTTTATTTTTGTTAACTAATTGGGGACTATTTTATTATTGTAACAAAAAAACAGAGGAAAGAACGTGACACTATCAAGTGTCCATCATCTAAGTAAAGAGTTGATGAGTTAATTGCTGAAATGGTTTAGAGATCTGGTGTACTTTGGTCTCATAAAGTGGTATTGTTGCGGAAATGGTCCTTGAAAATGTGTATATTGGTACAATTTGGTCTCCATTCTGTTAACTCGATGAAATTTAAACGTGAATAGCAATTTTGGGGCAAAAACGAAATTTTTTATAACTTAATAGCCCCTTTTGGGGCCTAAAATGTAAACAACAATTAGAATTAAGAAATCAATTCAGTTTAATCATTTTTTTCATATCGTCTAACGTTCTTCTAACATTCTAAAATCGCCGGAAAAAAAATTCTACAACATCAATTAAGTTATAAAATGTTTTGTTTTGCCCCAAAAATTGCTATTCACACTTTAATTTAACGTAGCTAACGGAATGGGGGCCAAATTGCACCAATATAAACATTTTCAGGAACCATTTTCGTAACAATTTTACTTTCGAGGACCAAAGTACACCGAACCTTCATTTACTGAGATCAATTCTACAATTAACTCAACAGTTGATGGAGACAAATATTGTTTTGTTTAGTGCGACGTAGGTGACTCATAGCCGGCTTTAATTCTTTCATGTATACGCTAAGGCTATTATGTTCGTCAATTTAATGTTGTCATATTTTGTATTCATCTTTTATTTAACACCTATTGGTTCAACACTTGTACGTCTCTCTCTATTGTTATTGTTTAATGAACATGTACACTTTGATGTCTTCACTGCATACCACCTTGCCCTCTATAAAATTTAAGATAAAAGAAGTATGATGACGGGATATAGATGATGACGTGTATGTTTATTGTTATTCGAGTCGAGTCAAAAAGGAATTGGTCACAATTGTCGAATCGTTCACTAATAAGATTGTATTAATGCTTGAATTGCTATTAGTTAGCACCCTACTCAATCTAGTGTGTAATAGTTTTTCTTTTGTAAATTATGATCAGAATATAAATACAATAATATTATAATATATATTCCTAACTAATAGGTAGTCAGATTGAATATGAGACAAATTATCTCCAATAAATTTGAACTCATGACCGCTTATTTAAAAGATTGATGAGATGGTTACTATTCTAATGATTTTCATCTTTATTTGTTCCATCACTAATTTATACACCATTCGAAACCCTAAATGATTGAAACATTTTGACTTTAAATGATCAAACATTAAAAACTTTGATCAATAATTTTCATTAACCAATACGAAATAATATATATGATATCTTGTTAGATTCGTCTCAATATATATTTTTGAACTATTAACTTATTATAATTTTTTCATATGTATATTAAGAGATATTTGTGTTTGAAATCGTGTTAGGGAGTACTTTTGAGAAACTTAAACAAATTGTGGTATCAATTTGACATTTATACTAAAACAATAAATTGTCAATAATCATTTTTCCTTTCTTAAATAGACTAGCAATTAATGCTTTGGTAATTGGTATGTGGGTGAGAATTGGGAGGGATCGACTTTTTTTTTATACTTTAATCAAATCAGTTATTTGAGCACAATTCAATCTCGGCAGATTATTTTATTATAGAATAAAATTGTTTAATGCACAACTATTACGGACATGAAATATTAGAGATTATAAAACAATTAAGGACATGAAATATATATTCATCACATTCAAAAATACAAATATTTTAAATAAAATAATTTAACAAAATGTAAATATTAGAGTGATTGAACCTTGATAGTTTTTAATGAGTAGAATAATTCTTTTTATATAAAATTTTAATTAAAATATTAGAATTTGTCATGTAATTTTTTTAGGCTTAATGATTATATATATAGTATAGATTTTCTTTTTTAAAATTGTGTGGAATGTAAATTGATGAGGAGGGAAATGATTCTAGTTTTGAAATTTGAAAGATATGAAGTTTGTTTGAAGATCACAAGTAATTGAAGCAAGCTAATGCTGAATCACCTGTTTGACCTTCAACCAAAAAATACGCAGCTTTAAAACAGACACATACGTGTTTCCCTCTTTTTTCCATGGTCAAATGTTTTCTCAAATATTATTGTTTTAAGAATTTGTTTAATTTACCGATGACTCAATAATTTAATGGCATAAGACTCAAGCTTTTAATCAAAAGGTTTTGGACGGCTCATATTTTATTCTAACTGATTATTAATTAGCACATACTCGAACATACATCAATGTATTGGTTGTTTTTAATATGGAGAATATTTCATAAAGACACATGTTCATCATTAGATATGATAACAAAATTTAATACATAAGCATATAAGGTAACATATTTTAAAAAAAATCTTAGCATATCAAATTTCAAGTGCAAATTAAAAATGAAAAAAAAAGTGCAAATTAATTATCAATTATTTTCGGCTTCTTAACCTGTGCCCTATGAACACATTATAAAAATCCCTTCGAATATATATTAGAATTTTGATTTTTACAGTCCAAAAATTGATTATTACACTCTATTTTACCCTTTAATTTACTCTATAAAAATCTACAAAAAGTGATAAAGTGGAGTGTGGTTATGAAATTTGGAGTGTAAAAATCAAAAACCTATATATTATTGTGTTCATATATATTCTTAAATTTACATAAAAAAAACATCAATTTGTATTAAAGTTAAAATTTTGATTAATCATGTGAATGTTTCTGTTTCAAGATTATTATGTTCTAAATAAGAACTAGAATATTAAATTTGCTCTTAAAAAGTTGATTCAAATATTATCAAGCTATTGAAATATCGATAATAATATTTAGTTCTGATAATATTATCCCATTGTTTATTCTAAATTTATTACAAAGTAAATATTACTAACAAAAATATTTTATTGAAAAGTTTGACCTTCCAGTTAATATATATTATATTTAAATCATTAATTGGTTTTTTTAAATATTTTATACTAAGGCCTAAAGTATTAATATAAAAATAAACTACTTTCAAGACATAATACCGTGATGGAAATACATATGGAGAAGAATTGTATTTTGAATAATTCAATTACTTTATTTGGTATGTTACGAAAATAGAATAATTTATCTTATACATTTAATATATGATATAAGGATAAAGTAATGTAAATAAATATTTAATATATTAATAAACTGATATTATAAAATATCACATAAAATAATATTAATATATTTATTCGATTATATAATTTTATAAAAACTAGTCTTACTTTCAAAATTATATTACAATATTATATAAATTTAAGTAATACTATGATAATAACTGTTTTTCTAGAATGTGCTTTATAGCGCATGTTAAGATGCCAATAAAGAAAAATATATGATAATTAAGTTGCATAGAATTTGATATGAAAATACTTTTTAAATATGTCTCTTGTATACTTATATATGTAGTAATTTATTTTCATTTTTAATGCTTAATATATTAGTTGGTACCTTCACTTTTTTTGTATTAACGTCTCACCATCTATGTTTTTCCAATTACACTAGCGTTACAGAAATATCCTTAAAGATAATTTAATGATATCAGATTTATATTTATTACACTTTCAAATGAAATAGATTAATTCATTAACAAAAAACTTATAAAAAGTTATAAAATCACCAAACCTAAATTTGGCACTTAACTCTATATCTAGAATAGTGGTTGGGACTTGGGAGGTGACAATATATTTCATATTTATTCTCATCTCTTTATCTTTATCTCTATCTTATCTCTTCCTTTATTGTTCGTTTGATTTTACACCTTTTTGAGTTTATCATTTTTCAATCCACCCCGTATTTCTATACGTACAATTATACGGAAAAACAAACCCTGAAAGCCTCGTCGACGCGCGTGCAAATCTGGTCAGCGCCGTTTGACCATTCTCCATATTTTCACGACACAATAAACGACAAAACTAAGGGCATTTTCGTCAGTCCACCCATCCCATAAATCTCCTATATATACACCCTTTTTATGCCTCTCAAGTTGTTAGCTATTTCCCAAAATCATTGTCCATCTTCGTACACATAATATTACATTTCAGAAATAACAATATCTCAATATCTAAATTTATATAGTTTAGTGTATGTAATATGAGGACTAGGACAGGTTTGTTTTATCCACGAGATGAAAATAGGGTGGAGAAGAGGCTGCGAGATAGTGGCGGCGGAGGCCAACCGTCGGTGAAAAAGTGGAAACCGGCGGCGGAGTATGGAGGGGATAATACTGATTTTTTTGATGTCTTACATGATGATATTGTGGTGTCTATTCTATGCAAGCTCAGCTCATCAGCTCCTTCTCCGGCAGATTTTGTTAACGTTTTGTCAACGTACGTTTGTTTGGATTAAAATACTATGGCTCGATTTATTTTAATTAACGTTCTCGCCTGAAGATTTTGCTCAAAGTATTGATACAAAACGGAAAACGTCAATTAAAATGAATTGAATTAAGTGGGTTGGAGAACTGTTTTGTAATTAATGTTTAAAAAATGTTTCGATTTTTCAGATGTAAGAGATTTAATGGATTGGCTCTTAGTTCTATGGTGTTATCTAGAGCGTCGACAAAAATGTTGTCCGTGAAGGCCAAAAAATGGTCGGAATCGGCTCACCGGTTCCTTAAACTATGCTCCGATGCCGGAAATATTGAAGCATCTTACATTCTCGGCATGGTATGTAATTTTTTCTCCTTTTAAAAAAGTTTTAAAAGCTTTGACGTATTAATTGATATGTATAACTGATTTGAAATCAACTTATAAAATTAATTTATAAATTATATCACAATTTTTTTTTCGATATACAGTTTACTGTCATCTTCAATTTTATTTAATTGACTCTTTTTATGTGCGAAACTCTGAACATCAACTTATTTTAGATATGTTTTGCACAGTTATAAAAAAAATAATACTCGTATAAAAAAAATCAAGAGACAAATCTTTACTACCAAATTTATTGTTATTATTGTTATTAATAGTCCGTACTAGAATAAGGAATATATATATAAATTAATTGATGGTCAATAGTTTACATGAAAACGAAAACCCGATAGTAATATTTTTTTGAGTTGCATGAAATTTGTTTTTAGTTAATTATGTTTTTTATATGTTCAAATACAATGAATATTAGTTGATAATTTCATGTTTTTGTGTGATACAGATTCGATTTTACTGTTTACAAAACCGAGGAAGTGGGGCAGCCTTAATGGCCAAGGCGGCGATTGGTTCACACGCTCCAGCGTTGTACTCACTTGCTGTGATTCAGTTCAACGGAAGCGGAGGCCTGAAGAGCGATAAGGACCTCCGTGCCGGAGTAGCCCTTTGCGCCAGAGCCGCTTTTCTCGGCCACATTGATGCCTTACGTGAGCTAGGCCATTGCCTTCAAGATGGCTATGGAGTGAAGAAGAATTTCTCCGAAGGGCGGCGCTTCCTCGTCCAAGCTAACGCCCGTGAGCTTGCTTCCGTGTTAGCCTCTAACCCTGAGGCTCTCACGTGGGAGTCGTTGCACCATGACCAGGCCACTGCCGGAGGGCTGTTGTATACAGATTTTGGTTGTAATGTGCCGCTTCTTGAAGCTCACCCGGCAAACCGGTTTTTGACCGAATGGTTTGAGGATCGGATCGATGGGTCAGGTCTGGGTTCCAGTTCGAGTTCGGGTCTGAGGCAGTGTTCTCATATGGGGTGTGGGAGGCCCGAGACAAGAAAACATGAGTTTAGGAGATGCTCAATTTGCGGGGCCGTTAATTATTGCTCACGCGCTTGTCAGGCGCTCGATTGGAAGATGCGGCACAAGGCGGAGTGTGTCCCGATCGATGATAATGGTGTTGCCGTCGCAAATGTGGGGCCGGATGGTGGAGGAGAAGTCAATGAAAATGTTAATGGCAATGAGGATGTCATGGTTGTGGATAGTTGAAAGGTGAGATAGTGAAGCTACAAGACTTTTGAGGAAAATATAGAAGAGCTAATGGAGAAAATGAAAAATCACGGCCAGATTTTGGGTCCTAATATGTATTTATGCCTTCCATGGTCGTTTGATATCAAGATGGGTATATTTTCCCTTTTTTGTACAAATACTTAACTTTCGGATAAATAGTAGAAAAACTTTGAGCTAATTTAAAGAATTGATAATTGTTGCCACTTACCATGATGAACAATTTCAATTATCATGACATTTTTTTACTTTATATCGCGAAAAAATAAGAACACCTTCTCCTCTTGAACCGATAAAATTACTATTATATTGCCGTGACATAGCACTTATTTTCTCCAATGATATAAGTGGCGTCAATTAAACATACTCTAATTTAGTATAATTATGTGTTTTTAGAGGATTTTAATTTGATACAATGAGAAAATTAAAATCTTCTGGAGCGCTTCTTCACCAACTGATCACGATTTTTTCATTTGCTGGGGATTTCTCCAACCTCCAAATTTGACAATAAGTTAGAATTCACGTGAATGTGGGACATTTCAAGGCCATGCTACTTTTACTTTCTTTCAATAATTCTTTTTTCGGTATTTAATAATATCGTAAAAAAATACACGAATATTAGCTAGCAATAATTCCTTTCGTGTTGGTATATATAAAATGATATTTGATGTAGGATAATCATTTTGAAGTTTTTATTTCGAACTCTAGTTTGAAATTTATGGGATTCTATATATTTACCAATGGTTTTTTAGAAAGTGCTCCTAATCTACAAGTTCTTCATCAAAATAACTTTATTTCTTTGTGTAAATACCAAAATTAAATTCCAGTATTTAGGGAAAAAATAGACTGTCCAAGAAAAATGATATTTTTTTTTTCCGTAAATTAGTGGTGAACTATGAATACAATGTATTAGTGTGTTACAAATAACAAATAATTTGAATTCAAGACATCTTACATAAAAAGTTGGACCAGATGTCACTACGCTAATTGAGCCATCGGCCATAAAAATGGCAATTTTGAGGCCATTATTGTTGGTTGGAGCTACAACAAAATGTGGTTGAAATCTTGAGGACACCATTCTAAAAAAGGTGCAACATAACAAAAGTACTTGATTGCTAACTAGTTTGGGATTTCTTATCTTGTGAAACAACCAAATCTCTCAATATTTTGATAGGTTATTGAGATTTTGTACTCTCATCTCCAAGCAACAATTGTTACATTACCTCTTTTGAGTTGTACAAGTAGATGATGTGTATAGTAGTATTATGTATGCACTACTATTAATGTTAGCTACTCACTTTGCTTGTAGCGTCAAGCTGTTACCAACAATGAAAAGGTCATATATATTGCAAGCAACTTTGAGAGGCAATTGAGCTTCCTTTTGGACTCTGCATTTTGCACCTTAAGGAATGACTCATTTGGTGCTTCTTTTTATGTAAAATAGTATATTTGGTGGGGTTTAAACAAAACCAACATTATTGCCCTTTAAACATAATTCCAATCTATAGTGGGTTTTAAAAAGAACCAACTACTTCCATATATAGCATACCTATAAAAGGGAAAAAGAATCAAGAAAATATTAGTAATTATATTATGATTACACTATTTTGGCAATGTCCTTCAATCAGGGCCGGCCCAATAGTTATATGGTCCTGTCACCTATGTAACCGCACATGTCTCTCTTAAAAGCCCCCAAAACATTGATATTAAATTCAAGATAATGCGAACCTAAGTTGTACATGACATGCGCGCATGTTACATGTTAATTGTCTGATAATTCATGCAAAATTGTAGAGCTATAATCATAAACAAAAAAACTTGACTAGAGCTATACAAAATTGTAGAAAACAAAAGAAATTTGTGGTAGAACTAGTTGTTTGATAGAGTCCTCTAGTGTTAATTGTCTGATAATTCATGCAAAATTCTTGACATCTTTTCGTCCTACTGATTAATAAGCAGTGCGTACTGCCTAGCAATGACTTGGGACAAAAATGTTACCTCTTGATTCCTTCCAAAAGACAATTTAATTAGTGCAAACCTAAAAGAACATAAATATAAACTAATAAATTAAATGATGCATAAGAGAAAAGAAAAACGAAAGGAGATATAATGTAGGTAGGTGAGTGAAGTTAATTAGCACGATTGTGAGAGATGATCAGAATGAAGGAGTAGGGAATGCATTTGGTGGTGGTAGGCAACTCAATACTTATTATTTGTTGCCTACTTTTTCCCACCTCATTATTATTTTTGTGAACTTAAAGGACACCAAAGAATCTTAAGAGTACTCTTCCACTGCCATATCAGGGGCGGACCTAGGATGGGGTACCGCAGTTTCTTGGTATCGGCCGTATCCAGGGACGAACGTTGAAAAAATATAGAGGTAGCACAATTGTTAAAATGTAGAACTATTAACAAAAAATTTAAAAGTCAATACAAAAACGTACGATAATATTAAAAAATTCATATTACAATTGACTACGACGCTTTGTCATTCTTTGAAACCTCTGCATGATAGGTTCATTTGACACACAATTGAATATATCTTTTTTAATATAAACCATCAAGTTATCGTTCATCATCACACATTCGGTTGCGAAGATGACTTTTTACGATATTGGATGAATAAGGTAAAACCGTAAAAGTAAAGAAAATATTGCATCAATATAACTAACTACACTACACAAAATTCAATGTTTAACATGTAAAATTAAACCTTTTTCTAATTCCATCACTATTGCCCAAACAGCAAGTTACTAGTAGGCTAATAAATTCAATGAACACAGTAGTTAATCTTGTGATAAATAATATAAGTAAATAAACTTTATGTTTTCTTATCTATTGTACTAATGTATCATGTATGTCTTCCAAATTAACATGAAATTTGATCGGCAAATAATGAAATAAACTAATGTATATCTTCCAAATAAACTCTATTTGTACTAATATATCCAGCTATATATAGTCTATGTAATTTTAGATTGCTAGTAATTTAAAAACGATATACCAGTAATTCTCATATAATAAAGGGTCAAATAGTAATCTTGGATTAAGGGTATAATAGTAATTTTATAGGCCAAAATTAAGAGGTAGCACTTACTACCTCTTGCTACAATGTGGATCCGTCCTTGGCTGTATCGTTATATACTATATACGATTTTTGAATACATGCATGTATATATATATGTATGTTGTTTCTGTCATGTATTTTCTCAAACCAAACAATCCTTACAAAAATAGTCGTATAGTGCTCATTAGATAATAGGAGTAGATTATAGTCATATTATAGCATGCAGTTATATAGAGAATACATTCCATTAGTGAAATTAGAATAATAATATGTAGGCCAAGAAGTGATTAAAAAGCATGGTGTGACATTATTAGTAGGTTGGTTTCGTGAATAAAAGGGTAATCACTATATTTAAAATATTGATATACTTCTCCTATGTCCATTTACCATCTATTGAGGATGTGGTATGTGACATTGAGAGCTTTGAAATAATTCAATCTGTAAGAAAGTTATAAAGGAGAAGACATTAAGAAATGAGACTTTTACAAGTAAGAAGAAATTAACTCAATAAGACATCATCGTATGTGTTTTATTCTTATTGAATTGTTGTCTTTTCGGCTGGATGATTATAGTTTGTTGGTTAGTTTATTCAATAACATTATTAAGATTATTAATGAGGCGCAGACTTCTATTGCAACAAGCTATATCCTTTTTCACCTAATGCAAATTAAACTTGGCATTCTTATCACATTACATATGCTATTAATAATCTAATCCAATATTAGTGCTTCGTTAGATAGGCTAAATCATTTTTTTTTTCTTTTTTTTAATTAGCGATGAGGTGAGTTCCAACCTAGACCTTCTGATCACTAGCTAGTTAACAAAACCTTTTTTATTAGATTATTCAATTAACTCGATAGACTAAATCATTTCCTGAAATAAATTGTTACCTTAGCTTGGTGTATGACTCGAACCAATTGGTTATCGATGCGAGCTAGCATATTTGTTAGCCTAAATGGGCCATGACTGTCTTAGTTATAGCGAGCACTTGAAGCAATTCGTCAATGCCGTGGTCCATATTTTCTCTGTTTTAGCCTTCACGTTTTGAAATATATATATATATACATTGATCACTTGCATCATTATTAATAAACCAAGTGGAAAGTCTTTTTCCCTTTTAAGTATTGAAACTTAGTGGTCAATAAAAGATGGTAATATTCACTTGTGATTATTGACGTGTTGAATTGAAGACAACTTCGCCCACAATTATAATATTTTATGTCAATGACTCAATAGTCTGATGACATATGATTAACTTCTCAAACTAGACTTAAAACTTTGTAAAACACAATGTATATTAATAATTTATGTATTCGCTATTTGTAATATTATTATATTCATATTTTCATCATTAATTTTAAAAAAGGAAAAATGTAATATTTTGGTGATTCATGCATCATTTACCAATTCACCAAGTTGCATATGAAGAATTGAAAACTGTGTATAAAAAATAACAATTTATATATATTACAACAAGCCGTATTGGCTGAAAGAAATTTCAATATATAGAGTTTTATAAAGACATACATAATGTGAAAAATTTAAATCGGAGAAGATCGATAAACTGCAACCTTTGTAAGTTGGGTAACATTCCTTATGAAAGATGTAAAACTTTCGATGGATCCAAAAAGACGACGCAAAACTTATAATAACAATTTTTAATGCATGATTAAAATTATCTTGTGTCTCGTTATTGTTAGAATGTAGAAATCGAACTTGATGGCTTAGAGAGGTAAGAAGAGTCGAAAAAGAATCGTAATAACGAGAACTTTCGGCGAACTAGCACACATTTGACCCATTTGTTAATCTCCACCACCCTTATTAATTTTATAGTGTCCAAATACCATCTCCCTTATGAAAAGACTAAATTACCCTCATTTTCTTCACCTTTGTTTTCAATTTACAAAATCATCACAACAAATATTTAATCACCACTCGCCACTTTTCTTCTTCAATCACAAAATCACCACCACCTAAAACCTTTCTTCTTCAACACACAAAACCACAATCACCAACATTCAACCGCTCCCCCCCCCACCCCATGACCTGCGGAATCGGCCCCCCACTCTGCCCAAAATCCGCCCCCACCCCCGCCACTTGCTCAAAAATCGAGACTTTGACATCAAATATCACCTAAGGATAAGGTTTCATATTTTAGAGAACAATTTGGGGTGAAGTTAGAATTTTGATTTTAGGTAAAATTGAGAAGGAGGAGGAGTTGTCGTTATTGGTGGTAACGACAACTGATTTTAGGAGAAAAATTTAGGGTGAAGTTAGAATTTTGATTTTAGGTGAAATTTGTGTCTAATCATCAAAACAATACCCTATAACCTAATAATTATATCCAGAGACAAACCACAAATGATTTATTAATTCATAACTTGAATATGTATTATTGCAGTGCAATGAAATAAATGTGAAATGCAAAGTATTCAATCAACACATCTTAACTCATCAAACAACAACCACACAGTAATACATATATATAAATCAAAACAATAATATGTATGTGCAATATAGCCACAAACATATGACACAACTCGATCTTGATTGTCATGTAGACAATGTTATTTATATTTTAATAGTGGACTATTATATATGTCCTTATATAATTTCACACTTTGATATTGATCTCCAACTTTATTTTAAGAACACTAGTGGACTATATTATATTTGTCCTTATTATAATTTCACACTTCCATCACAATGCATCATCGCAACTTTATGTTATCAATTTTTGTTCTTGGATCTCATCCTGGTTCAAAACAAAAATAACGAATTGGTCTAGTGAGAATTTTATGCATCATAACAATAACAATTACATAACTAATAAATTTTGATAATATTTATAATAAAATATTTTTCACCTTTCACGGAGTTAAACATCAGTTAATTGTATATAGTTCACTTTTATGTGTCTAATTTATGTACATTTAATTTCTACATCATTTATATTATTTCATGTTGTGTAAATAAATTATTTTTCTTCCGTTTATAATTTTAACGGCTCACCTCGGTCACAAATGTTGCATGAAACCCGTATGGGACCCTACTGGGGAGCTCTATGATGGCAATCAATTCCATCCTTCTTGCATCAATCACATATGTAAATGAAACACTACACAAAGGCCAAAAATCACAAAATTTCATAATAAACTTCAAATTAACGTTCTAATAAAATGTTCACAAGAAGTAATTGAAGTACATATGCTTTTATGTACATCCAACTTAAAAAAGCGAAAATCTCAATATGAACTAAATATAAAACTGATACACTTAGTTAATTTTTTTATATATAAAAAAACAAGAACATTTAACCTTTTAATTATTAAAAGGAAACAAAATATTTTAAGAAGCTATAACAATACGTAACATACATATGATAGTAATCTTATCCGACCCCTCCGAACTCGAGTAAAACCTTTCATTGTGTTTTGAGTAGGATTACTGGTCTGACATTTTAATTATTTTCAACCATCATATATGATCCACTATTATATTAATACAAAATAAATATCATTTACATTTTTAGAGGCAAATTTTTATTATTCTTATTTTTATCATTAAAAGCTAAAAATTACAAAATTTTGTCCACTTTTTAATTGGAGGTGATAATAAGCAACGTTGTGAAAATTATTTCTTCAGGTACTATGCTTGGAAAACGCAGTCAAATAATAGAAAAAGAGAATATACAAAAATGTAACAAATAATTCAAAGTGAGAAATAGTATATAAAGCAGAGAAATACCTAATAGCCTCATCATGCACGAAGGTTGTCAAGAAACCATCATCTTCAGCCAATTGCGATGGTAAAGGATTAAGTTGGAGTGGGACAAAGGCAACCTCAGACCCAAACTTTTTATGTCCAAGTTCTAGCTTCAGTTCGTTATTCCATTTCAAATTAGTCTTGACTATTGCTGTTATCTTGGACTCCTTATTAAACTCGTTTGTGTACAAGTATTGTGACTTCCTACATTTGAAGTAAATGATAAAATGATCACATAAGAAGTATAAGCAAAGAGCGAATTGCACAAATATTTCTCGATACTGTCACTAAGTTGCAATTTGATCCCAATAGTGGTACGTTTGCAGTTTGATCCCCGAAAGTGGCCAAAAGGTTGCAGATTAGTCCCCACGTTAACTATTCCGTTAATTTTTAACATCAATACGCGATGAGAGGTCAAATCTGGACCAAAAAATGAATTTTTAATACATAAACTCATTTTTAGTGTCTCGTGAAAATTCATTATGAAGCTGAAATGCAAAACTTCATTAATTTCTAACACCAAAAATGAGGTTGTCTTCCAAAAAAAAAAATATATTTCGTCCCAAATTTAACCTCTCATCGCGTGTTGGTGTTAAAAGTTAACGGAATAGTTAAAGTGGGGACTAATCTGCAACTTTTGCCAGGACTAAACTGCAACGGTACCATTATTAGGGACTAAACTACAACTTAATAACATTATTGAGGACTATTTATGCAATTCACTTTATAAACAAATTGTAGCTAAAAATAGAATAGTGATGATTACCTTCCCATGTAGCTTTCATTGATCTTTGGATAATCACACTTTGTGGTAGATAATTCTTTTAGGCAGGCATCTCCCGTTTTCATGTTGAAAGTGAACTTGTGTCTATAATGAAAAGATAATTATAAAAGATTAAAAATTGGAAATGAGGTATAGTGTAATTAAAAATAAATATAGATAGACTTACAATGTAGGTAATGTTAATGGAACATCTTCTTCATCATCGGCATCACCATTTCCAGCGGAGTCGAGTAATGTTCGCATGCCCTGGACTCGAGGGCCATTGTACGCACGTGGAGGTGTCAAATTACGACTTTTACGTTTATTTGAAACATGTGCAGGGTTAAAGAAAAGCTTGGTTTTTTTTGGAAATCGAGAACCCATTATGCCTCCTGATGATGAGTTTGGGGGTGGTTCATCTGGTTTCATTGCGCAACTCAACAAAACAATAGTGTCATCATCTTCCTCCCAAGAATTTCCTATTCAAATATTTTTACCAATAAGCATATCACGATATATGAGTTAATTTTTGAAATGGTCCCAATAAGTGGGATTTTGGTATACTTCGATCCCCGAAAATGGTACTAGCGTAAATGGTTCTGAAAGTGTGTGTATATTAATGCAATTTGATCCCTATTCCGTTAGCTCCGTTAAATTCAAGCATGAATAGCAATTTTTGGGATAAAATAAAACTTTTTATAACTTAATAGACGTATTTGGGTCTAAAATGTAAAAAATGAAAAGTAAAGATAAAAATAACAATTAAATACATTAAAATTGTCAAGGTATTCAGCAAAAACTACATGATAAAATTATGTTTCTTACCATTATGAAATATGAAAAAGGAATCATCAAACTCAAACCACTTGATTTTTTCTTCACTTGTTGCATATCGAGGAAGAACTCCAAAGCGAGGTTTCTTTTCGATATTAAACATGTAAACCCAGTCATCATACTTGGCCATGTGCTACAACAATTCAATTTGTGTAATATATAACGCTAATGAGTTACCATTTATAAAGTTACTAATTTAAGTGAGAAGTTCAAATATAATAGTAGTAAAATTAAATAAATGTAAATATATTTATAAATACCTCTGGATCATAGCAATAAGGAAGGTCCATGAATATGACATAATTATCAGTAATACCCAAATCATGCATGTATGAAGGCCCTGAAACCGTATTCAATCGCACCGGTTCGCTCATCACACCTTCTTTACTCACGTGATTATATATTGCATATGGTGGTGTATAAGATACACCTACAATAAACATTTCCCCTGTTTCCAATAATTTCAAGTGAGTTCGACTTTCATGAAAAATCACACAATTATATTGACAAATAATAAACATGAAATATATTTACAATATATAGAAAAGGTTTTTCATTTACCTGTGATTGGATCCTTCTTTGGATGTGGTAGAAAACTATGTCCTAAACGCTTGTGATAATCGTTGATCCCAATTGTGTCAAGATCTCCAGTTTGTGAAATGTTAAGTACGTCTACCATCAACCCAAAATAATAAATGTTATTCAAGTGAGTAACTTAAAATGATTTTTTATATCTTTGAATAGAGTAATAAATATTTAAATTAAAATTTTCTCTTGCAATTTTCTTAGATCTTATATTTAAAATGACATTAACTAGACATTGTTAGTGTCCATTACTTGATTTACTTACATGGTTTGTCAAAATCTTGAAGTGCCATGAGCTTTCCACCATGATATATGAGACCAGTGTTAGCTACACGACAAAAACAAGTCACTTATTAGACTAATTGATTTTAGTAAATATACTAGTATATATTTATATATACATATATTATAATCGAAATATAATTAATTGTATGTTTTATTCCAAAATTCTGTTTTTTTTCAATCCTCGATGATATTTTTTTTTATTGAGGTACCATTTAACCACCCATATGAAACATCTAGTACTTCAAGTTTGGCTCGAAGTAATTGTACACAAGACATCAATAGACCAAATTTCCCTTCTAGATCTCCATACTGCAAGATGCAAAATAAAATGATATATTAGTAACTAAAAAAGATGAAGCTCAAAATTTTTATGCACATTAGAAACTAATATGCAATCAGTATGTAATAAATATTTTTAGCAATTCAAGTATAACACTAAAATATTAAGGTTTAAATACTAAATTAGTTTTCTAATTATGTTATTCCGACATTCTTACCCATTTTTTTAATGTATGCAGTTTTAATTCTATATATTTGATAATAATTAATACTCACTCCATCCCTAAATGATTAGCACAATTTGACTTTTTGTGGTCAACAAAACACGATTTAAAACGTAAATATCTCTTGTTCCACATGCAAAAAAATTATAAAATGTTGATATTTCAAAAATTTATATTGAGACGAATCTAACAAGATCTCATATGACTATATTATATGTTATCATTTAATGGTGGAAAGTTACAGTGCATTATACTTTTCGTTCATTAATGGTTCATGAATCATAAAAAATGTAAATTATACCTATTTAAATTATATTTTCTTCTTCTTTTGGTATATTTTAGGTAATACGTACCATTATGTCAAAATTATAGAATACCTGAAGAAACTGAGCTTGTCCAAAGAAGTTTTCTTGTTTAAGACGTGAAGTTTGGACATAACGGGACACAAATGTTGCTTTTCCGTCTTTGAAGCGTATCCCATGAAACATACTGCATATATATTTGTGTGTGTAAAACTAAATTTTTAGTCTAACACATTCTCAAAAGTATAAGAACTTGATATTTTAAAAATATAAGTTGAAAAATTCATAATCATCAGAATTTTCAAAATGAAAAATAATATTATAAAAAGCAGAGGGAATAGTTATTATTAGAGGAATAAGAGTTGCAATTGTAGATAATCAACATAAATCAAACTTTCTGTAGGCTAGATGCACACCTGTCGCCATCCATCCTGCAAAAATAATCAAAAATCGTGTTTTAGGTTTTATACAATTCATATTTATCTTCTAAAACGAGCACAATAATACTCCTTCTTTTTTCATTTTTTGGCAATATCTTAATAAACTATGAAGTTTGAGCTTCCAAGTTTCAATGAATACATGGCAACAATGTTTGAGATAAATTCTTATTATATCATTAGTTAGCTAGCTAATTTGTCAATTTAATTATAGATAGTTTACTAGTTTAGTACTAACCTATCTATTGTAGTATGAGCTCTGAAAGTGAGAAATATTATATATTCATTTTTATTTTGAACATTAAATAACATGTCTTTATTAGAGACGTATGTGTAAGTGCAACAATTATATCACTATTTGAGACAAAATTTATAACATTATAATAACATTGGACTAAATTATAACAACTTGATCATGTTTTCTCAAACTATAATAACTTTATCCTATTATCTGAAACTAATTCGATAACTAGTTGTACTGATAATTGAACAAAAACATACACATGAGAATAATTTGGGATCTTTAGGAAAACTAAAAGCCTCACAATGATGGAAAACATTATTGTGTACATAGGTGACCGTATAGCTTCACATTTTATGAAAAACATGGTGTACAAGGAAAATATATGATATCTTTAATTATTGTGCCAAAGTCTAAGACGACAACTAAAAGAAATGAAGATAGTAAAAAAAATAATTACATAACCTACCATGCGTACATCGCCACCGGATCAAAGGCTGGATTAGGTCCATTTCTAACCATCATACCATTGAGATTTGCCTGAAAGAGACATTTACTAATAATAATTACTAATAAATTCTTATAATTTAGAATGTGTACAAATTATAACACCTAAATCTATAGCATCCTAATAATTGCAATATGATATAATTTCTCTTTATGAAACAAAGTATCAAACAAAGTAATAGTTGATGTGACTAATAAAGTAGTTCGAATACATGGTTTAAATAAAATATGAAGTAATATTTTCTGTAACAAGAATCGAAACGGAAACATCTCGATAGAAACCAGGGAGGTTAGGCCGGGTCCACATTTTTGTAATATATAAAGAGAGATGCATGCAATATTCTTACTGGAATATGGCCTTTGACTTTGAGGTCTGAGGTGGGAGTAGTCTCATGTCTAATTGGCTTAAAACCAGTTTCTAGCACAGGATTATCAGAATCAGGAGGTATGAGTATTTTCACTGCTATCAGAACTGCAAACTCAATCATTGCTGAAATTATTCCTTTTTTAGGTTTTGGCTCCACTTTCACCACTCCATCCTTATTATCAGCATGAAGCTCATCATCTTTTGAGACCTACAGTTTTATTGCAAAGATAAATACGAGTCACGTTAATCGTTTGAGCTATTCATTTTTATATACGTACTATTAAATATCGTCGAGATCCGTCCATGTTGGATTATATATAAGAAAATGCATGAATGATCAAGTACATGCAAGTATAATATATACCTGTAGAGCACTTGTAACAATTGTATTGTGAATACTTTCAGGATTAGTATCACCCTGTAGTCCCAAGATTTCGATGCACAGCACCTCGATATCGAGTAAAACATAGTCTATAGGATTGGGGTCATCTTTGTGTTCGAACAACTTGGCTACAATTTCAAGAAATTGGAGTAGCAGAGGCTCACGTATCCACCATTTATGTTCTAAATGTTGGTTATTGATATCGACTCTCCCCTTCGACTGCTCTTCCATCAGAAACTGTACGTCGTCATTAACATAACATCAACTTATTTGATTATTCATTCATATTATTACATTTAAAAAGAAAATCCATGTTATGTACTTGCCTGGTCGATTAAAGCGAATGCAGGGGATGATGAGGAGGACAATGTATCCGAGGAAGTGGCGAAGGCCTTCTTGTTTTGGAAATCATTTTCAGGAACATTTGAGGAAAGTTTTCGCTTGAGGTTGTTCATCATTTGTTGTTGGTTTGCTTGAGCCATTGAGTTGGTGCATTATGATGTTGAAATGGTGGAGTTTATATAGGCCTAAGTATGCTTCCTTGCTCCAAATGTGAGCAAAGATGATCAATTATTCATCATCGTTCTTTTCCATTTTGGGAAGCTTAAAGCATTAAGAGAATATAGCTCTACAGTTTTTATCCATGTAAATTTAAATGTTGGATAAGAATTACTATTACAAATAGATAAAGAAGTAAAGTTTTAAGCCCATATATATTCTCTTTAGTCTATTTATTTTCACTTTGTTCTTGGCCCCCTTCTTTCACAAATTCTTTACTTCTTTATCCAATTATTTAAATTCTGATTGTGACTCAATATTTTAACAATACCGGCCTCATGGCTAATTAACAATGCAACGTTCTAATGGTAATTATATTTTTAATTTAAAGAATATTGAAAGGGGGAAAAAGCATTTCCAAATAAAGATTTTTCATTATTAAAGGATGCTAATTAGGAGTATTATATTTTAGTACATACAAATTTTTACTGCCTATCCCAGGAAAAAATCCTCATTTTTTTAAAACCTCCTTCTTTATGCTCTACGAGTATTAAGTTATAACAAGTTTCGTTTTTGCCTCAAAAATTGCTATTCACGCTTAAATATAACGGAAGATCTTTTTAATTTATGTTTATATATGATAAAATTTCATCTTATTTTTTGTATAATTGAAAAAGAGAAAAAAAAATGAATATGATGATGGTTAGCTAAAATGTAGGAAAAATGGAACATGGGGCTTCACATAAAAAAAACTAATTCCTCCCTTCCCCAATTAAATATAGTGTAGATATGTACACATACATCTCATGATCGTATAAACCACCTAATAGTTTAGCATATACAACGTGGGACGAATTATCCTTCTATAACTAGAGTATAATTTATCTTAGCGAATGATCGAGTTTGGGTGTTATTTTCGTGTACAGATATCTAGCGACAATATCAATCATATCAACACTACACACAGGATTTCAAGCTTTCTTAACGTACAATAAGTGTTCTTCTAGAAAAGAAATTATTTCGCAACATTACAAGATGAGGCTAGATTTCATTGGTGACCAGGTTCCTTGATACCAAGAAAAGGGCGAAGAAGAAAAAGAACGACACAACACACTCTGAGGAATCCACCAAAGATAAGGAATGAACTTTTGACCCAATGGAATCCACCAAAAATTAGACTAGGATACAAGAAGAATTATGATCTTAAATCAAACTTAATATGATTTTATAAATTTTATGAGTTTAGCCTTAAACACAATAAAGAGTGACTATTTATAGGCAAAGCTTGGAACATCCCTCCAAAATAAGTCAAAGATAATAAAAGAGATAATAAGGATTTCATGAGCTGATTGATTGAATACTAATAATAAAGACGTAGAAATTATATGAATCTAATAAATACCATAAACAGTTGCATAGAACCTTCAGGAGAACCCAAAAGTTGGATGATCATCTTGATTTTCCGAAAGGATACCATGATGATATGTATTCAGTCAACTGAACATAACTCCAGTAAATATAATATTTTTTTAGCACTGTTTTTTTGTTGGAGACTATTCTTCTAGACCTTTGCAGCAACATATGCTTAAACCTATTGGTACAAAAAACTCTGTGAATTACTCAAAAATTCTGTACCATTCTCCTCCGGTTGAAAAAGATTCGATCTCGACTCTGCGTCAGGTTCTTCTTCAACATAAGGAGAGATATCTACAACATTGAGGGTTGAGGAAACTCCATAATCACCAGGCAAGTCAATCTTGTAAGCATTATCACCGATCTTCTTCAGAATCTTAAAGGGGCCATTAGCTCTAGGCTTATCTTCCCGTGGCGACCCCGAGGAAAAGATTCCTCTCTTAAGTAAATCCAAACCAAATCACCTTCATTAAACTTTCTCTTCTTTTTATGCTTATTAGCATTTTGTTGATACTTTTCGTTATGTTTGAGAATTTCTTGTCGAACTTGCTCATGTAAGTTTTTGATATATTCTCCATGTTCTTGACCATCTTCACTAAAACTCTGAGTGATAGGAATGGGCACCAAGTTCAAGAGTAATTGGATTGTTTCCGTACTTCAAAAGTGAGGAGCGATTATAAGCAAACTCTCTTGAGGCAAAACAACATCCATTGGCGTATGTATTTTCCAGCCAAACTTCTCAAAATATTTTCCAAGCTTCTATTCACAACTTCAGTTTGACTATCGGGTTGAGGATGGTGAGATGAGCTAAACTGAAGTTTAATTCCAAGCTTCTTCCAAAGTTTTCTCCAAATATGGCTCATGAATTTAGGGTCCCTATCAGAAGTGATCGTTTTTTGTATCCCATGGAGATTCACAAACTATTGAAATACATATCAGCAAATTTTTGCAGCAATAAATACAACCTTAGAGATAGTTTAATATAAAATTTACATTATACATTAATACACATTAAATGTTATTGATCATGCAGTGAATTTTCTTAACTTACATCAATTTAGTAATCATCCTCTGACACTAAGTCCAGTAATGACCTTCAAAGGTGTGTTGTAAGATAGCTCCACAATGGTCTGTGACATTGAGAGACTCGAAGGAATCACTGTATGCCTTAGACGACATGGGGTGTAACCCTCTAACCACATCTTGAAGGGCTTAGTGGAACTCAGGGTTGATGTGCAACTTGGCCAGAAGTAGTTCATAAGGGGGCAAATGTACCTCAAACCCCTATTTTCCTACTCCTCAACGCATGATGATGAAGTTGGGACACCTACAGCCGAATTAGAAGGAATAGATGAAGCTAATGTTACCTCGCCTCCTAAATCCCTCTCTCTAGGAAAAGGAGCGAGTGTTTGATCTCCGGGAAGGGGAGGATCCGCAATCATAGGAGTTGGAGAATTTACCTCAGTCCCCACAACGGACTCCTCCTCCACAAAAAGAAAGAGTTTGTGGATCTAACCTATTAGGCAAGGTGGGAAGAGAAGGTAATATATTTACGGACCCTACCAGAAGGGGTCGGGAAATATATGAAGAGATCGCAGCTGGAGAAATAGAGGGCACATTCTTGATAATGACTCTAGCTTTGCTGAGGGGCTTACACAATTGGATCGAAGGTCTATCTTGAAGGGGTCGGGGTTGCCTTGACTGCCGCCAACAAAATACAAACTCATAAACGTTAGTGAACATCTAAAGGAAGGAAGGAAAAGTTATGCTAAAGAAGACGAGAGTACCCTATAATGTTGATGGTTCGTTGGTCGGATTGAACTATTTCGAAGGGATGAGACCAGCTCAGATCGGGAGCCCCTATTCACATAAAATGGGCCAATGTATGGAACCTTACAGACACAAAAAGTCATACATGTGAATATCCCAAGTGGTTAGGGTCCATGTGGTTCAGAAACAACGGGCTTATTCGTTGATCCTCTCCTATTAAAATAATTTTTGTGTGAACGAATGACGGTTTAAAAATAGAAAGGGCAATGATATGGATCCATCTCTCGCATAGATATCCCACAGATAGTGGACTAGTTGCTTTGGAGAAGCCCACTTTGTAGTAGGTAAAATGAGCCACATAGAAATTTTTTCCGAAACAATCGGGTTTGGGGATGGGTAGGATAAGGTAAGGTTGGGGTGTGTTGAATAAGAAATAGTGGAGATTAATCTTAATTATGTGAAATCTACCCCTATACTTTAAATTATTATTATGGTATAATAGTCATTTGTCCTTTAATGTTGAAAAAAACGCAGTTATGAGGCAAGCTGAGAAGAACTGGTAGTTCAGGGACCACATAGAAAATTAAATGACAGTATAGGGGGAAAATGGCTAAAAAGCCTAATTTATTCAGACCTTAATACACTTCATTGACAAACAGATTTAATAAAATAAGTATTGAATTTATTAAGTTTAAGTAATTAATGGATTTAATAAAGAGACTCTTACTCTTCTTCACATGAACGTAATTATTTCCATTAGCATTTACATGGCCTACACCAAACATTGGCAAGAAAGTCCAGAATTGCCCAAATAGTTCAAAGTTCAAACAATAAAAACTATTTTCTTATCGACAACCAGTTAAACATTTCAATATATCAGAGTATTAAAATGTGATCAACTTTAAACATAAGTAAGATTAAAAAAAGATCGACAACCAGTTCAACATTTCGATATATCAAAGCATTAATATATGATCAACTTTAAATCTGAGTAAAATAAAAGAAAGGCAAAAGGTAATATCAGAGACCCGCGATCAAACCACTAAATCGTCCAAACCAACTCACTTGATTACGACAATTTTTAAAAACATGTAATTCTACATAAAATTTAATAAAGTAGAACATAATATCCTACGTGAAAAATATATAATTAGTAAAATTTTAAAAGTACTACTAATAATCATATCGAAATAATAGAACACAAAGTATAATAAATGATCTCGAATCCTAATTATATTAAGGGCAAGGCAGCCCAAAAGTAAATTTTCCGTTTTAATACATTTCAAGGGTTTAACCCTAAACCCCTCGCCGGCCCACCTCCTTTCTTCACCCCTCCGGCGTCGACCATGTACGGAAGAAGAGCCACTCAGTTCAACCTCCTTTCCCTCAAAGCCTTGACTAAGGTATGCAGTAGACCAACCAGCTCCTCTTCACTTTTTGTTGATAAATTTCACTTGCTTAGAGTTTTTTCCACTGCTATTCAAAGACCAGATTTTTATCGCATAGATGAATCAAGTGGTGAAAAGGGTACCTATAATTTCAAGAAAAATGGGGATTTGGGTAGGAATGCGCAAAATATTGATAGGGTTGATGGTCAAAATCTTGATAATCGATATGGACATTTTAATTTGGAACCTGGATTTGTTGAAAATGGTCAACGAAATGATTTTGTAGAGTATCAGGATGGTAAGAATGGATTATTGTCTGCTGGTCATGTTGGTCTTCACCAGAAAAATATAAACTTGAGTAGGGGTGTACCGAATGGTGATAGAGTTTATGGTCAGAACTCGAATGATCAGTTTCAGCAGAGTCAACATTATGGAGGTAATTTTCAGCAGAGGTGGGATGGGGGTAATTATGGTGGGAACTACGAATCTCAGCATTATGGTGTGAAGCATGGGAATTTGCAGCAAAGTTGGAATATGGGTTCTTCTGGTAGGGACTTCGAAAATTTGCTGCAAAGTGGGAATTCTGGTGTGAGGCCTGTGAATTCGCAGCAGAGTTGGAATGCTGGTTATACTGGTGAGAACTCTAGAACTTTGCAGCACAATTGGAATGCTGATAATTCTGGTCAGAACTCAGGGAATTTGCAACATAGTTGGGGTGTTGGTTATTCTGACGGAAGTAATGGACCCCATCGGAACTGGGATGACCCCTACACTCAAAATGTGGGAACGCATCACGAAACCTCTCATGCCAATTATGCAGTGAATGGTGGAACCGTGCAATTTTCTCAAGGTAATCAAAATGCTGTAAACATGGGAACTTTCCATGGAAATAGTGGACGTTCAAATAATCAGGGAAACATTGGAGAATATAAGCATATCACCGGTGGCAGTCTCCAATATGATGCCGGTTTTCTTCCACAAACCTCAAATCAGTATGAAAGTGGTGTGAAACCTAATGAGGTGTCTGAATCCATTACAGAGGATCAACTAAAAGGTACTATAGAAGAGCTTGATAAATTTTATCAGGAGGGCAAACTGAAGGAAGTTGTTGATGTTTTAGCACTATTAGAGGGACAACATATATCAGTTGATTTGCCACGGTATCTGCTTTTGTTCAAGGCATGTGGTGAGGAGAATGCTCTAGAAGAGGGAAAATCAATCCACAAGCATCTTCTCAGATCTGGAGTACATCTTGAAGTCAAAATCCACAATAAAATACTTGAGATGTATTGTAGTTGTGGTTCCTTAGATGATGCATTGGAAGCTTTTAATAATATGCCAATGCGCAATCTGACAACTTGGGACACCATGATTTCTTGGCTTGCTAAGAATGGGCATGGAGAAGAGGCTGTAGCCTTGTTCACACAATTCAAGGAAACAGGACTTAAACCTGATGGGATAATGTTTTTGGGTATCTTCTCAGCTTGCGGTAGCTTAGGTGATACAGTTGAAGGGCTTTTGCATTTTGAATCAATGAAAAGAGATTATTCCATAGTTCCCTCCATGGATCACTATATCAGTGTGGTAGACATGCTCGGAACGGCAGGGAATCTTGATGAAGCTTTAGAGTTCATCGAAAAAATGCCTCTAGAACCCAGTATTGAAGTTTGGGAAGTGTTAATGAATCTATGCAGAATGCATGGAAATTTGGAATTGGGAGATCGTTGTGCTGAACTTGTTGAAGTTCTTGATCCTTCTCGCTTGGATGAGCAGTCAAAAGCAGGCTATCTACCTCTGAAACCTTCTGACCCAGCAAAAGATAAGGAAAAAATGAAATCTGGACAGAGCTTGCGAGAGGGTAGAAGCAGGGTACATGAATATAGAGCGGGGGATAAATCTCAGCCTGAATTGTATGACCTGCTTAGAGGGATGAAGCAGCAGTTAAAAGAGGCTGGTTATATTCCGGAAGTGAAGTTCGTGCTTCATGACATTGACCAAGAAGGCAAGGAAGAAGCTCTTATGGCACATAGTGAAAGGCTTGCGGTTGCTCAAGGCCTCCTTACAAGCCCAGCTCGGTACCCTATTCGAATAATTAAGAATCTTCGTATTTGTGTCGATTGCCATAATACGATGAAAATTGTCTCGAAATTGGTTGGTCGAGAACTCATTATCAGAGATGCGAAAAGATTCCATCATTTCAAAGATGGCTCGTGTACTTGTCGTGACTATTGGTGAAGCTGACAATATTCTTAGTGCTTCTGTCAAACTTTTTCGATCTTAAAACAGGTACGAAGATACACTGAGACATACCTGTTAAATTGATAGTTGCTTTTATTCCTTGCAGTAGCCATCAATTGTAATTCTTATCCAGTGATATAAATTTCAAAATAGAAAAACAGAAGAAATTTTTTCTTTGTTTTGTAGTTTCAGTTAATATCCCTTTTCATGTGCTGTATCAAATTGTTTAGATACTGAGGACAAATCCTTGTTTATTATGTAAGGAGCCGATTAGTTTGATTACTCGAAAAAAATGCAGAGGTTTGTTTTTAATGTTTATGTTTGTATGAGGGAAAAAATGCAGATGTTTTTGATACTTAAGCTGACTATATGAGTGTTGGAGTATTTCACAGCACTACATATTAACCTATATAATAAGTGAATGTCACTCACCAGTAGTCAAATTCATCTTTTGGAGTAGAGGTGATGTTCAAAACACTTAAATTTATCGAAATATACATACAAATGTTAATTTCTATGTAATTTTTTGTTTGAAACTAAATAATTTGTTTTATAAATCAAATGGTATAGTAATGCATAGTCAATTAGTCATCCAGCCTAGAAATGTTGTTTAAATATGGACAACTATTTTGGGACAAGTTTGTGCCGCTTTAAGAATATAGTAGTAGGAAAATCAATGATAATTGAGCTACTAATTTGGCGTACTAGATGGTGCATCTATTAAACCATTCATTGATAACATCTAACCATAAAGTACATGAATATTATTATATACTAACAACAATTTCCATAGTATTGTTCACCCTCTTGTTGACTCTTTTGTCATTTATCAACTACCACTATAATAGTAGTAACTTAAAGCTGGCTTCACAAGGTGGCGCTGGACATGGCTTCAGAAGGTGTAGAGAGAACTCAGTGGAGAACGAAAAGCTTTCGCTATGAAGACTATAGCAATCGAAGAGCTTTCTTGAGGAGCTATCCTCTTCACATTGCAGATGAAGATGTAGGGAACAATCACGAGGCCCCTACCGTGGAAATCGTAAGAAAGAGGAGAAAATTGATGAAGAAGATAATTGTAGCAGTTCTTGAATGGAAAGGGGAGAAGGTCATAGTGTTCAGAAGGCTAAAGAATAAAGTTCAATTGTATGTCATCACCTGCCTTCCTGTTGGTTTCAATGTACCAACTGGTTTGCTTTCCATTTAATACTAATTCATGTTTCAGTTTTGCTTTGTATGTTTTGTGTAGAATATGCAATCAATAAAGAACATTATGAAATAAGAAGTTAGCATCTTTCTCTTTTGTTGAAAGAAAATGTATACTGTACAATTTATCCGTAAGAGCTTATTAGTGCTCATACAGTCTCAGAACAGGAGTAAGATAAACCTGGGTGAAGGAGACGACCAGGTTTACAAACTAGCCAAGGGTGTACAAACCATCAAGGAATTGCACAAAACTGATCATTTCTATGATATATAAACACAAGCTTGGATTCATATGAAATTCTATGTGCTCATCAAAAGAAGATTATGGAAACACCCATCGAGAGGCATCCCGCTGCTACGAAAGGGCTCATTCGTTCACCTGTTTTTAGAAATAATGAAGTTAGCATAACCTCCTTAGTACAACAAAGAAGATATCTGCATGTGACAAGATATTATTGCAAGGGGGAGGGGGTTATAGTGACACTTCTCAATCATCACTAACTGACCAACTCTTTAAAGAAACTTTGCAAATGCCAAAGACAAAAGGAGCACCATAGGGTCATAGAGTTGTTATGAGTCGTTGAGCCAAGGGATCGATGTACTGCTTGAGTGTACCCTTAGTTTGTAAAAGGTGCAAGGGATCAGGGATGTCTCACCACTCGCCATTGCCTTCGACATGGGACCTTGTTGCACCTTTTACAACTATGATGCCTTCTGATAGGATATGCATCATCTTATTTCTAGATTATAAATGACATAATAGTATATCTGGCGATCAAATATATAAAACATGTTACACCGTCTAATATGGTAAAAGCTTTTCTTTGAATCAGAGCAGTATAGGTGCGGATGAATTATAATTCAATTTTCATTGAACATACCTATTCTAGCAGCTTTCCAGAAGAAACCTCGGAATCTGGAAACCATGTAACATGTTACCGACTTCATAAAAATAACAGTAATAAAAAGTATTCTCGAGTAAAGTATTTCAGGAAAATCATGGGATTAAAGAAGAAATTCCCTGTTATTCTTGAGTAAGTTGTCATGCAACCTATAATTTCTTTAGATCACTTTTAATAAAACGACTTATTTTCGAACAAATTAACAATGTAACACTTACACACTTATCTTCATGTTCAATTACCTTACAAAGCATCACTTCATGTATGAAAGCATTCACTTTAAGAGTATGTAGTAACATTGGTAAGAACAAAGTACTTGAAGAAAGCTACGTGCAAAAGAAAAGCAGAGCAAAGGTCACAATGACCCACCAATTAGAGGATCGAATAGTTACCCAGTTTTTTGTTCAAGAAATGCCGGGAAATGCATCTTTAAGTAGGTGCACGCACAAATTCCTAACAGGACAACAGTAAGGAACGAATGGAAATTGAAGAGCGCAGACTGAAATCGAAGAAGTTGAGTTAGGACTTATCTAGTTTAAATGATTCAATCAATAAATAATGCATATATGAGATACAGAAAAACTCTTACCATATCAAGGTTCTCCCTTAGCGAAGCTAGTTGTAACTTCTTGAAGCCTACCAACAGTCCAACACATAAACCACGGATTAAATTCCGTCAACTAGTTAATGTTCATATTTGAATAAAAAGGTAAAAGTCGTTGACATTCGAAGTCTAAAACGAAGAGTTTGCCATTCCATTTTCCAAAAAATATCATAATTTCATAGCATAACAATATTAACATATCAACTCCAGAACTCTGAAGTATGACTCTGTGCACTCCCTTTACAAGATACCTCTTACAAATACAAACGATTCATCATACTGTGGAACCAAAACCGTGTTTGCTTACTGCGTAGAAGTGCAACAAATCAGAACTCAATTGCAACAAGGTAATGACCTAATTATAAGGACCATCTTTCCTCTCAAGATTCGACACTGAATGAAACTCGTGGGTTGTGTATTGTTTCGAGCAATATATAATATGATCCAATATCGAAACTAATGTAATTCTCCAGAATAACAACTAAGGACGATACAGAATTGCCACATTGAATAAATACTACTTTGCGCTATATCACTGTCGTACACTATCCTCACAAGTCACAACCTACAACCTTCCGCCATGGATGCTTCAATGGCAATCAAAAATCATGTATTGTTGAGTTAATCGAATAGCCCAGTGGAAAAGGCTCTTGCTAGTGACCAGAAGGTCTTGGTTCGAAACTCATCTCTTCGCTAATTTACAAAAAAAAAAAAAAAGATCGTGTATTATTACTAATCTTCTAATCAAATCCCAAACCAAACTACAAACTACTTCAACTCCTTCCAGATATACACAATCACTAAAGAAAATATCATCTTTAGGATTTTCTTTTTTCGCCATCTTAAAATCGAAAATAGATAAATAAAGTTGTGATCTTATCATATAACAATCAACCCAAGTTTAAAAATCCAATAAAGTTGCGATCTTTATGCTATAACAAACAATCCAAGTTCAATTTCAAAAAAATCCAACAATTTCACAAAAAATCATAAACTGAAAAAAATACTATTATGCATGCATTTAAATACATGTGTTTGATTATATACACATTTTGCGAGCAGAAGATCTCCAATTTATATCAGAACAGGGAATTACCAGATGATCAAAGATTTGAAGAGGCTGGAGTATCAGATTTATATTATATTGGAATTAAAGAAATTATATTATACATTATACTCCTTGGTTACAGTAGTTGTACTCATTTTGTAGTTGAAAAAACCAATTTATCAATATTTAAAACTCAAATCAGTTCATGTGCCCAGAGTAATAATGTCATGTCTCGTGTCCAAATGTTTACAAGTAACTGATGAAATATGAGTAATCAGATAAAAAAAATTTACGTAATAAATTTTTTTGATCAATTAGATCATTTAGTCTGAAATAATTCAGTTTTTTATGATAAATTCAACAGTGTGATTAATTTGATATTTAGTTTTTGTTTAGATGGATCCGTTATACAATACTTGGACATAAGGTGTTTGGAAGTTTGAAAAAACAGGCAAGTAATAGGAGTTCAAGAACATTGCACAAAAGTATTACAAAAAATTCGAACTCTTGTTGCATTTATCCCTTCTTTAGTAAGTAATACATTATCAAGATCTAGTTCCATATAGGGTAAGTTTTTTCTTTTCTTTAATCAGCATGTTCATCTCTTGACTCAAAAAAGAAAAATCAATACAGCATGTTACATGCAATATAAAGAATTGTACAGTGACCAAGGAAAAGTTCATGTTAACTTCAAATGCAACATTGATTATACAATATGAACCGGGAATACCTACGATGTAGATAACATGAACGATTCGACAGATCGGGACAGTCTATAGACCAAGCCTCTTAGGCCTGAGATAGGTAGAAGAACCTTTCTTCAACCCAGGCATTGAAACTTGTTGCTGCTTCTTGGCTCTCTTCTTTCTGTCTCTCTCCGTTTGTTGCTTTTCTGCCTCACTTTGAACCTCCCTCAACTTCTCCATTTCTTGCTCCATTGCTGTCTTCTCTTGCTTCTGCTTCTTCCTGTGCTCTTGCATAGAGGTATCTGAATCCTTCACTGAGAAAAACATTGGACCTAGTTCCGCCATCCAATGTGGTTCAACTGATGTCACGCACTGCATATACTCCTTCGTGGTTAGAAGTAACTCGTGATAGACGACATAATCAGGGGTGTAGCCCAAACCATATAGTGCACTGCTAGGATGCAAGTGGCATGGCATCCCGCTTCTGCAGTTGACGTATTCACCGATTCCTTTGAGTCTTGCTGAATTGTGAAAATATGCTGAACAAATTGCTTTTCTGACAATGTCCCAATCTGGACCACAAGAGGTAAGTGGAAAGTCCAGTGTCTTCAATATGTCTAACAGCTGGGATCTCACTTCTCTCGCTTTGCGCAGACCCTTAACTTGCAAGAAATGATCATTACACCAATCACCCCTATACTGATTAGCTTTCCATTGCTGATAGACATTAAGAAGAGTGAGATGATCTGATTCGGGCACAAAAAACTTCTCCCTTGCAGCATCACTCTCCTCCTCCCTGTCCTTGGGTCTAAAGAAAACAGAGGGGACAGAGAGCATTGACACAACTGTCAAAACCTCGTTAAGACACTCTAGCTGTGCACCCATCAACAACATTTTAGCAAGAGGAGGATCCAGAGGAAACTCTACCATTTTCCACCCAATATCGGTTAGATTACCTACATTGTTGAGTGCTCCCAATACCCATAACTGATACATTGAATTTAAAATATTATCTTGGGGCGGCGGATCCATGAAATCAAAATCCAGCAGATTCTCAATTTTGAGAGACTTCAGTAGCAGAACTACATTACCCAAGTTTGTTCTCTGAATTTCAGGCACAGGACTGGGTAACATTTCATCCAAGTACGCATTCTCAGTGTAAAGCCGATAACAGGTACCAGGCCCAGTTCTACCAGCTCGTCCAGCACGCTGGTCAGCAGCAGCACGACTAACGGGAAAAACTTGCAGAGCATCCATACCCATACGCGGGTTATAGACCTTCATCTTACCATATCCAGTGTCGATAACATAAAAAATTCCATCAACTGTTAAAGATGTCTCAGCAATGTTCGTAGCAACTATACATTTTCGTGCACCCTCTTCAGCCTTCTGAAATATTTTGGCTTGCAAGTCTGCTGGCAGCTGGGAGTAGATTGGGAGAATTAGGAGCTTCGGTACTGATTTATTAGCCGAAGCCACAAGCTGTTCCATACGTTCAGAAAGGGCAAAACAAGTTGCCTCAATCTCATCCTGACCAGTCATAAAGATAAGTATGTCGCCTGGTGCACTTGTGATATGGATGGTCATCGCCTGCTTAACAGCGGCTTCTACATAATCTTCGCAAGGTGACTTACTGTACAAGGTTTGAACAGGGAATGTTCTTCCAGGGATGTGAAATATAGGGACACTGCAGTTGGACACTAACTAATGAGGAAGATAAAAGAAGAAAACAACAGGAAATAAATGTGCTGAATAACACTTGCCTGCCAAAGAAATGTGAGAATTTCTCAGCATTAAGAGTCGCAGACGTCACAATAAGCTTAAAATCACGACGCCGAGCCACAACCTTCTTAAGTATTCCAAACAGAACATCAGTATTTAGAGACCTCTCGTGTGCCTCGTCCATTACAACAATACTACACCAGCAAGATAAGGAACATCAGTTTCATGAGTAGCAAAGTGCAATGTAATGATTCTAAACGGCATAATATAGTCAACACATGAAAGATAAGAGAGAAAGAACTAAGAATAGAAGTTCGTACCGATACTTTTCAAGATCAGAATCCTTCAATGTCTCTCTTAAAAGCACACCATCAGTCATGTACTGCAAGAAATTAGTCAATAAATGGTAAGACAATCTCACAAAAGGATTTGATAGTAGTGGTTGGTGGAAGAATTACACATTTGAGATCAAATAAGTCACCTTGAGCAGTCTCCACTGTACTAAAGCATATCAAATACTAAAAAATACAAATTCTCATATTCTTATAGCACATCTATTAGTAACATTTCTTATAAGCAGAAATAACAGTAGAGAACAATTCTTCATCAGAAAGACAGTACTACAAAACATGACATGAAACAGATAGTTTAGTAGACTGATGAACAGAATTACCTTAATTACAGTGTTTTTCCCCGTTACATCTTCAAACCGGATAGCATACCCAACTTTATCACCAAGCTCAGTTTCCATCTCCTCGCTGACTCTTTTGGCAACACTCATTGCAGCTACACGCCTTGGTTGTGTACAGCCAACAATGCCATTGAGTGTATAACCATCTTCATGCAGATACTGTTAACGGTCGACAACACCCACACGTCACTATCTGATATCATAACCACCACACCACTAGGGGAAAAGCATTACAAACATACCTGTGTAAGTTGTGTGGTCTTCCCTGAACCAGTTTCTCCGACAACCACAACAACTTGATTTTCACGAACAACCTATTCCATGGAGATATAATTTGAATCAATGTGATAAAAACATGTACCCTTCTACTTTATTTTCTATTGTGCAGATTGGCAAGAGAAAGATGGGCTAACAGGGACAATTTTGAAGAAGCTGGTACAGCAATTAACAGAAAACCTGTACTGCTATTTTTATTAGGATCTACAAGTACTATATAACAGTTTAAGCAGCCACAGAACGCAGTACAAATTTAATCTAAATCACCCAAGAAATGCACTAGAAGAACATTGTTTATTTGTGTTCCACAAAATGAAAGGGTGGTATTCAACCAGAGCACTCAAACCATGTTTTTCAAGTGACCAGAACCATCTAGAACCAAGATGTATTGCAAATAGGGGGGATAAAACCTCCATAGAAAATCTTTCAATCTGAAGAGAGTGTAGAAATAAAAAAAATTGGCTGAAAGGAGATGGAAAATAATCAACCTGCAGTAATTCCTCACGCACGGAGAAAATAGGTAGATACTGTCGTTGTTGGGCTAATGTCTTTGACTTCGCGAAGTCACTTACTGCTTCCCCCTTTTTCAAATGTTGAGAAAATTTGGCATCATTTTTGAAGTCAACTTCACCTTCTTCTCCCACCACAGCGGTATCCGCATCAATCTAAAATCATACAGCTGAAAAGGTTATGCTGCTAATCTGTTGGCTATCAAATACTAAAGTAACTGGATTCTTAGACAGGATGGATACCTGTTCTGCCGACTTTTCAACCCCGAGGATATCACCAAGTTTTGAGCCCGCTAGCTCCCAAAACTTTTGTCTCGATTTGTTCATGCTTTGTTTTTCACGAATTTCCCTAACAAGGTTGGATCCTTTTCGTGATATTATAGCCATGTCTGATGTGGGATCTTTTAAGGGCATAATTGGGTCAGCCTGTCTAGTGAAAACAGTCTTCCCATCCAAGAACGGGGGTTTAGTATCTGCGATGAAATCATACTACGAAGTTAGAGAAAGCATTAAATTAATGGTTGAATTGCACGCAAGGATTTAATCATTGCGTCTTCATGGCAAATAACGATAAAACCAATACCGTGAACTAGAAGAATAACTTTCCTCTCGTCTTCATCATCGAACTCTGTCTGGACCTCAGTACTTCTAACTGCACCAGACCTAAGGAGTTGGCGGTCCTCCCACTGAGCATTATCTGCAGTGAGTTGAGATAACTTTTTGCTCTGAGCCAGAGACATTTTGCTTCCATCCTTCCGAACCTGCAGACAGAGAACAAGCTATCAAAACAATTCACATTATTTAACTCGAAGTAATAAAATACAGCCATACAAATGCGAGGGCTAGTGTTCCTCCCCAGTGGGACAACAAGACTTTTGTACGAAGCAGGTAGGTGAGGTGCATAGAAATGAGACTTCAATGGAATGTTTGCCAGAGAAAGGTGCTCCAATGGAAACTTAGAAGCCAATAACTCAGGGACCTTTAGATTATTTGAGGTGCATAGAAATGAGACTTCAAATTACTACATATTATTGTTTGTCTTTATTTTGACGATAATTATAGATTTTTGACTGCCTCCCTTAGTATTCAGTGCCTATTCATTTGATTTATAGACAAGAGCAGAAATCAAGAAAATAACACAACTTTCATATAAACCGAGTAATTTAGATGAGCTGAAGCTCAATAACAAAAATTCTGTTCATCTGATAATCTTAAGAAAATCATTGATTATCAGCCGGACAATCTATATTTTGCATCACTCCTGACTACACGAGTGCTACGTATATCAACAATCTATTTACACGGAGTAATAATTGATCCATGTGTCCAATTCCTACGGCCATACCACCTACCAGGTAACCAAGCAATAATTGAAGGCAGTGCAAAGCTAGTAAACAGCTCATGAAACAATCTGCCCTCATAAATTAATTACTATAGCATGAAACAGCCAGCACTTTGCAATCAATCCTTGTAATCCTTCAATGGGAACAATGATCTCACCCCTAGTCACAAGTATTTATTGAATGAAGTATAAAAGTGGACTATCGTAAACTTAATTATATATGGATATTGGAACAAAATAATCAACATCATGTAACAAAACCAGCTCAGCAGTATGCTTTTCTCAAAAAAGTAAATATTACAATGTAAGGTTGACATGAGTAAGCAACCTAGAAGGTGGCAAGCAATGATATGTGAACTGGGTAATCAACTATACCTACATGCATGATATGAATTCAGTTTCAGCATACCAACATGTTGATCCCTACGATTTCATACTTATGATGGAAGAAGATGGATGAAAATACCACTTAACAATAGTTTGATGTCTCTGCTCTTGAAAGACACACAAGGGTTGGACATAAGCTTGTAAAATCTGCTTCAAAAGCTAAAACCGCGATATATGTAGTGTAAACTGACTACACATTATCTAAGTAACACACCTTATTTTATTCTAAAAGCAATGTCTGCGTAAAAACATTATCTAAAATTTTCATGGCATTATAAAGATTCTGCACTTGCAATAAAGTATCTGATAGTCTAATAAAGGTTGCATAAAAACAGGATACAAAGTTTTGTAGTACATCATACTTACCAATATGTCTGCGTAAAAACATTATCTAAAATTTTCATGGCATTATAAAGATTCTGCACTTGCAATTAAGTATCTGATAGTCTAATAAAGGTTGCATAAAAACAGGATACAAAGTTTTGTAGTACATCATACTTACCAATTTTTTTGCTAGCTCAGCCTCCTTTTTTTGCAAAGCAGCCTCATCCCCGAAGAAAAACGAGGAGCTATCAGCATCGAACATAGTGTTTCCTTCTTCTCTATCATACCTACACAATGACAATCATATCTTGAGTGCTGAAGAAAAAATATTAGACACCAGTGCTTCACGAGGTAACCAATAAGTATGACAAGAATGTATATTACTGCAACACTCAATAAACTTGAGGTTACTATGGAGAAATAACTAAAATTATTTGGCAAGACACATCTAGTCCATAATTTAAAAGAGTTACTTTATCGTTCTCTCATTTTAGGACTTATTTCTGATATATAATTATTTTAGAGAGCACGAGGTCCACTCATCCTCCCCTCATTTAAATATGTACAAGGAAATGTTACCAGGCCCGATCTGAATTGTACTCCATCTCCATACGCATATTTTCTGAGATCTCCTGATTGTGATCCTTAGGGGGATATGCATCATTACGTTCATCCTACAATGGAAAACCAGAAAAGACTGAACAATGAAAAGCACAAAAGATACTCCCATAGGCAGAGTTGAGCACAGAAGATTAATTAAGCAATGCAATTAACCTTGGAATTACTATGACAGATCTACTGCTTATTGTATGCAGGACATACATGTAAAGATAACTTTAAATACCTCAGTTAAGTCTGACCCATTAGAAGAATATGCTTGCGAACTGGACCTAGCACCATATCGAGAACCTGCAGATCTAACTGATGATCCAGATGCGCGGATTGGAGTTGGAGAAGGAGCAACACTATCCCATGGAGAAGCACCTCCTGTAGTCCACAACGATCATGTAAAGTTCAAATATAAATTGTTATTATCAAGATAAGAGTAGCATAATGCAAAGTGAAAGATGGATCTACCCCAACATACCAGATGGATGAGGAGAATGTCCGCCCAACCATGGGGAGACAAGTCGAGCATCTGGAGAAGCACCTATGAACATTGGGGATCGCGAAGGCTGTTGACGCCGACTGGTGTAAGAGTGACTCTCTCCTCGTGGTGTATCTTCCCACTCCCATCTTCCATCGTCCCAGTCAGATCTCCCTGCATGATTACCATTGGTAGTTGTTTCATATTTATTAATTTTCACATTCTCCACTACTGTTGAAGAAATATCTATGATGAAGTAAAGCATGAGAAAGAGAAAAACCCATGATTCTCATGCATCAAAATTCAATAAAAAAGGGAATTATAGCAGATGTAAAATGATCGTAGAATCAATATTAAAAATGAAATCAGAGTAATCGAAACCTAGAGAAATTCATGACACAATGTTACTAAGACAGGTTACATACCAGGGGTTCGCCCAGAACTTCCATATCTACTTCGTCTTTTGTCATACTCCCCATTATACTCTCTTTCATCACCACGTGGTGACTCTCTATGCCTTCTCTCTTCTCGATCCTCACTGTATCTCCTTCTTGTCTCCCTTTCACTTCTCGGGTCATCTAAGGAGCTGTTTCTACTCCTACTCCTATTCCTACTCCTCTCAGAAGCATCATACCTAGGACTTCTCAGACGGGAACTTCCGGCAGATGTAGATAGTTCCTTCAATCAATTAATAACAAAAAATATAAGTTGATGTACTCATATATATCAGACACAACAAATACATATATAAGTTAGATATGCATTATCCTCTTGACATACAAGAGGCAGGTATTTAAGCCTTCCTTGGGTACTTATTTCAAATTTCTGTGTCAAGCTCTTTTTTTCTGATTCTTATGTTTAGAAGAGTATCAACACCTCTTCGGTGTGTTTCAATTCATGGGCTTAATCACATAGCACCTGTGTACTAGTTTGTCTACCAACCGAGAGTCAAGTTTATTATCATCTGTGTGAAACCCTTTCATCCACCTTCGAGGTGATAATCAGAGTTAGTTCACCATTGTGATAATTACTTTGGTCTAAAAATACTATAAATACATAATGGATACAGTTCAAGATAAAAGGCATTTCTGTAGAAAATGCTGCTAGCTGGAAACGGAAATAACAAGTCAATGCCATTAACATTTTTCTGTAATAAATCAGAAAGTCATATCTTGCATTCTTCAACTTTAAATATCCCACTTAAACCTATGAATCACACAAAATATCAACCGACCTGCTTGCGTTCATCCGAGCCACGTGCATGAAGGGCCTCTGCAACCCGAGTATCATCTGTTAGAATACTTCCTGTATTTGCATTAAAAAATTATTAAACCACCATAAAACTGCAAATATCAATCAACAATAAAACTACACACTCCATATCATTAATTAGACTACGAGTGCATGTATGTTATTGTTACATCCAAAATAATTTGTTGGCACAAAACATTTTAAGCATTCAACATGGATACCTTCACAATATTATGACAGTCTAAAGTCTACACTGTCAGGGACTTTATATAGCTAAAAAGAAACACATTACCAGGATCAGAAGCACTAGCAACAGATTCACGGTATCGTCTACTTGGATGGCTCCGCCCAGTGCTAGTAGCTTCAGTGCTAACTTCATCGATTCCCGATGAACCAGACCTTGCCTCCTCCTCATCTAAAGATGCAACCACTGAAGCAATTCTCTCGCGTGGGACTTTAAATGAACCATCACCACTAGATCCTTGTCTTTTCGCATTTGCAAGAACATCTAAACCTGTTCAGCCAAACATTCATGCTCAAAGTTTAAGGATCGGACGTAAAATAAATACAAAAAAACCTCAATTCCAATCAAATTGCAATAGATAACCTTAAAAAATCCGAATCACATAGGTTCACAAAACTTTGTCTTGAATCAGAATTATTACTCCAGAACTCAAAAATAACACAGTTTCCATGCCCTATGGTGTCAAAGATTTTCGATGCTCTGGCTCTTGGATATAATGGAATAAATCAAAATGGCTCATCACACTTCCTATGATTCTTATCGATTGTGAAGTAATAGATTTGCACTTCACTTTTTGCTCAGCTGGGACACAACCTCCCTTACCACAGGGGTAAGCTTGTGTGCTATCCCCCCCCCCTCCACCTTACCCCTCTAAGGCGGTAGCCACAAAGACACTGGGGCATGTTGGTGTGCAAAAACAAAAAGCTCCCTCACAACAAAACCATAGTCGAGTTTCATTTACAATTATTACCAAAGTACATACTCTCGATTGACACACATAACTTTGTCTTGAATCAAAATTATCACTTCAGTGGGCACACACTCTTAAATATTATCTAATATTTTTCACCATGTATTACACGGCATACATGAAAATACTATCTTCGTATATTTTTCACCAACTATTACACAACATACATAAAAACACTTAATTTCAAAATTAAAAAACAAAATCAACTATCAAAAACTCAAACTATACAATCTTTTTTGGGATTTAGGCACATACCCAGAAGTGATTTCCTCTCAGAAGGTTTAAACATAACCCTATCCTTCCCAGGAAGGACTAATCCCCCACTCGAAGCTTCTTCAGGCTCTAATGTAGCTTTCATCTGATTAATATCGCCAAATCCTTGTTTCTGGTAATCATAAAAACAATAAATTCCTAAAGTAGAATAAAAGAATTATAACTTATTTGCTAATTACATATTATGAAGTATTTTTTCTCTCCAAAAGTTCCATCTTTGTCATTACAAAGACTCGAATCGATAAATTGTCATTGCAAGTAATAATTCATTATACAGTATATATGCTAACCTCCATTCTATCTTGATAAATATCAAAAGAGACCTGTAAAATGCAATTAATTAAGAATAAATTAGCTATACAAATTACAACAATATGTACTAATAGAATCGAAGTTTAATTTAGCTGGGAGTTAGGAAAAATAAGTACCTTGGATAAATTAATAGCAGATTACGAAATTGGACAATTTGATAAATTTGTGCTTTTCTAATGTAAATAGTAAGACTAGGTTTAATTTGAGATTTTGGTTTTGGTTTTTTTCTTTTTTATTGAGATTTTGGTTTTATTAGTGTTGATGAAGAAGGAGGGGAGGGGGGGGGGGAGGCGAGTAGGCGACCCTGATCAAAGTGAGACCAAACAAGTCGGTTAATATTGTTTCTATTCGGACCCTTACCGATCTTGATTCAACGTTGACCAGTCGAGTCGACTTTGAGTGGCTAGACACTTTATCAAGTCAAGTATTTACCATTAGTTTCTAATATCGAGTAAGAAATTGTACTCTTGTCTGGTGGATTTTGACTCGAATACCTTTTGTACGGTTACTTGTTTAAAGAAAATTATTGCAATGTGCTCCATTCTTCTAAAGTTTATATTTCTCAAAATTTATCGTTATGTTTATACTCCCTCCATATCATTATGTAGTAGGACATTTTCGTTTTCGCATTTCCAACTTCGACCGACAATTACTTATTGACATTGTAGTTCAAAAGTATAAAATTAATATTGATAAATTTATATTGAAGAGTACTTTCATAAAAGTAACTTCTTACGATTTTTATATTGTAATTAATAAGTTATTGGTAATAATTAAAGTTAGACACGGAAAAACGAAAAAAGTCTTCTGCTTTAAAATCGAGCTAATATCTTTTTAGTGTCTATTTTAAAAAACAAGTCAAAACTAGTATTATCAAATATATTGTCTCTTACTCGATCTCGTTTTGTAGGGTTGTGCGGTCAAACCACGGAACCGCCCAAACCAATTCAAACCGAACAGATATGATAGGTTTCAATTTTTTTTAATTTAATTTTGGTTTTGACTCTTTAAATCATACACTAATAATCGGCTTGGCTTTTTTGTTTTCCTTCAACCATTCATTTTTCCTTTTTCTTCAAAATTTATAAACAAAATATATTCACAAGTTTCACTAATTGTCTTTTCGAATAAGTGAGGTTACAAATATATTTTTATGTTGCATAATTAATAATTTAAATGTTTGAATCCGTCCAAACCGAACCGCCAAACCTGTCTAAGAGTATGATATTACAAATAACGAACACGAGAATCATTAACTTATAAACAGTTAGAGTAAAATTCTTTAAATAAGCAATGAGAGCATTGTATTACAAATAACGAACACAACAATGACTAATGTACTCATACTTTCATGTTGGACGTCAATAGCCTGTGGCATCTGACCCAACTTCATGTAGGAGGTCATAAGTTCAAGTCTTGTTAGAAACAATTGTTTTATATTTCATTCTAACTCTCTATTAGTTAGTAATTTATGTATTCGTTATTTGCATTACTATTGTACTCATACTTTCAAAGCTAATTTACAAAAAAAAAGAAAAAGAAAAAAGAATTACTAACTTATAAAAATTTAAAGTAAAATATGTAATAAATTATCTCGAACAAAATTTGAACTCAAGACTTCGTAGTCGGAAGCTTGAATAGATACCACCAACCTATTAAGTGATCTACTTAACAACAAAATTAAATTACAATTTTAAATGAAATGGAATCACAATTCAAGTCATAACCACTATTTGTAATTGAAAATAAATGAGATCAACATATGCAAAATAGGCGCAAGCCAATGACAATAATTAAGCTCATTTGTTTCCTTTTATATCTCAATCTACCAAAACATGAACCATGCAAATATTTATGCTTCATATTTTTCCCTCAATTCAAGCTTCTTTGAATAATTAAATTAATTCTTGTTAAATTATTGCAAACTTGTTATCATTTTCCCCTTTTCTTGATTTTGATCATTGCCATGTTGCTGTTTTTTGTTTAATGAATGAGGCATTCTTGGACGTTGTTTTTCGGTTTGTCTGGTATGTTTCATTTCCATGTTTTTTTATTCTTCTTCTCTAAATATCATTATGTCAAATAAAAAAAAAATGGTATTACATTTTCTTAAAGTCTATACAAGAAAATATATAAAGAGATGATTGGGTTTATTTATAATGCATTATATATAATTTTGCTGACTGCTGATATATTCAGGTCAAATAGAGGTGTGGGTATATTTCTTCACGTTGGTTGAGGTTGTTTCTCATGGATGTTCCAGAGGTTGAAGAGATTATAAAATCACTTGGAGAGCCCAAGGTATACATAAACGAAAGTATATAATTTTATCCCGAGATTAATGATAATTTATTGCCGCAGTATCTGTTAAAGTTTAAAACGATAACATCAATGTCATCATTAACATATTTCGGTGTCTTTGAAGAGTCTTTTGCTTAAGCAGCTAATAAGGGAAGTCGGATAGTTCCTGTAATAACAAGGAGGTCGTTCAATCAAGAGGGGTGTGCAAATGATTATATGTACTAGTTCAGAATAGATAAGCTGTGTAGGTTGTGTAAAGAGTAATTTTAAGTTATTTCGTTATATTAAAGAGCTAGAGAACATAAAATCTTTGATTCCACATGACATGGAAATAAACTACAACAATGATCATTATATAGCAAAATATTTGGTTTGATCTTGTCGAATTTAATCACTTAAAACTTTCTGTCAAATGATGTGTATTCTTCTTGATTCTGATTTGGGAGACATTTGTATCACCTGGTTCAGACCGATCTCATTGTTACTCTTGAAGTTCTTGAAGTTACATTTGTTTGGTACATGACCAGAAATATGTGGTTGTTAGTGCAGTTACATGGAGGGATGTGCAAGACTGCATCTGCTGTCTATGCGAAAGTGTTGGAGATATTCCCTGACGTGGAAGCAGCTAGACCGAGAACCATCTCTGGTATTCAGGCATTATGCTCTTTGCATATAGCACTTGAGGAGACAAAGATCATTCTTCAACATTGTGCAGAATGTAGCAAACTTTACTTGGTATGCATGTTTTGAGTACTCGAAATCTTGAATTTATGAGTTGTTTGATGCTTCTTCTTTAGGTTGTTGATGTTTACAACATCTCAGGCTATAACAGGGGATTCTGTTGTTCTCAAATTCGAGAAAGCAAGATGTGCCCTTGTGGACAGTTTAAGGCGCGTTGAAGACATAGTTCCAGAAAGTATTCGTCGTCAGGTACTGTAGTCTCTTTTGGTATTTCGAAGTTTAGTGTGTGTAAATGACCAGAGATTGTATTTTACCTATGTTTGCAGCATTGCCTAATTGGTCTAGTTTATAATTGCAAGTTACCGATTATCTTCATTTATCATTAGGTTGCTAGTAACATGTGAATCATGTAGCAATTCTCAATTCCATGGATGGTTTAACATGATAATCGGAAGCCTAATATCTCGATCAAATCTGTTGCTGTATTGTATGTGTTTGAGTGATGCATGTTTCTGCCATTCTTTCTTGTTCATTTTGCTCTCTCTTTTCTCTAGTGGTCTAATAGATGTACTAAACGGATAACAGATTTTCTTAATATATTTTTCCGTCTCATATTGGTAGTGTCTGAAAATGTTACATTCGACTTGCTGAGATCTGCCTAGGTTGTTGCAGATTTCTGAAGTTCTAAGGGAACTTCAATATGTAGAATTTTCCATTGACCCAGTGGAAAAGCAGGTAGGCGAGGAGATAATCGCATTGCTCCAGCAGGGAAGAAAATTTGACAGCAATTTTATCTACGACAATGAACTCGAGTCTTTCCATCAAGCTGTTGCTAAGCTTTCTATTACATCTTTAAGAGAAGCATTAGGCGAAAAAAGGGCCTTGAAGAAGCTTATAGAAAGAGCACGAGCTGAAGAAGACATTCGAAAAGAGTCAGTCGTAGCATATCTTTTGCATCTCATGAGGCAATATTCAAAGTCGTTCAAGAAGGAATTTTCTGACGACAATGATGCAGAGGGTTCCACGGCTTGTTCCCCTACGACTTTAGGTTCTTCAGAGGGAGTTGACATCTATGACACTAACAAGCAATTTTCAAAGATTAGCTCTTTCAATTTCAAACCAAATTTGAAGAGGTCAGAGCAGATTCATGTGCCTCCTGAAGAGTTAAAATGTCCAATGTCGTTGCAGCTAATGTACGATCCTGTGATTATTGCTTCAGGCCAAACATATGAGAGAGTATGCATAGAGAATTGGTTCAGTGATGGACATGATACTTGTCCAAAGACTCAACAACAACTCTCTCATCTTTGTTTGATCCCGAATTATTCTGTAAAGGGTCTGGTAGCTAGTTGGTGTGAGCAAAATGGGCTTCCTGCTCCCGATGGTCCACCCGAGTCTCTCGACTTCAACTACTGGAGGTTGGCACTATCAGAAAGAGATTCTGAAAACTCTAGATCGACTGAGAGTTCCACGTCCTGCAATAGCAGTGGGAAGGTTGTTCCCTTGGAGGAAAATGACACCACTGAGGAAGTCACCGAAAATGAAAGAGAAGACGAAGTATGTAGACAGGAGGATTCTGATGCAACTTCACTAGTTAGATATAAGGACTATTTGGCTGTTTTGAATAGTGATGAAGACTTGAAGTCAAAGTGTAAAGTAGTTGAACAGATAAGGTGTTTATTAAAGGATGATGAGGAAGCTAGAGTTTACATGGGAGAAAATGGCTTTGTCGAACCATTAATACATTTTCTGGCTTCTTCTGTTCAAAATGAGAATCATACAGCACAGGAAACTGGAGCCATGGCTCTCTTTAACCTGGCAGTTAATAATAATAGGTACGTATATGCACAACTGCTGATGTCGAAGATTTTATATTTTATAGTTCTTAGATATAACGGAAATAAAAAAAAATGGCGCGTTGCACTACCTACGTTTAGTATCTACTGTGAATTACTCTCTCATTCCTATAAAGCTCATGAATTGAGATCTAATTAAAGTTACATTTCAGAAACAAAGAACTTATGCTGTCAGCTGGAGTGCTATCAGTGTTGGGGAGTATGATGTCCACTTCGAGTTCTGTTGGAGCAGTAGCAGCTCTTTATATGAACCTTTCATGTCTTGAAGAAGCCAAACCTACAATTGGAGCAAGTGAAGCTGTTCCTTTTTTAGTCCAGGTCCTTCAACGCGAAAACCAGCCGCAGTGCAAGCTTGATGCTATTCATGCTCTTTTCCATCTCTCCACCCAAGCAGCCATAATACCTCACCTTCTTTCAGCTGGCATTATTAACACCCTCCGAGACCTGATTTCTAGCCCGCGCCACAATGGTTGGACGGAGAACTGTATGCCAGTTCTTAAAAACTTATCCTCATTTGGGGAAGCCCGAGACAAGATTGCAGCGACTCCTAGCATAATCAGTGCACTGGCAACTGTGTTGGACTCCGATGAACCTGTCGAGCAGGAGCAAGCAGTTTCATGCCTTTTTTTGCTATGCAATGGCAGCGAGAAATGCAGAAAAATTGTCCTGCAAGAAGGGGTGATACCATCTCTGGTGTTGATATCTGTCAATGGGACTACCAGAGGTAAACAGAAAGCTCAAAAGCTTCTGATGTTGTTCAAAGAAGAACGGCAATGTGAACCATCGCCACCACCACCGACCCGCCCCCAGGTGCTACATAAAATTAATATAACAACCCCTGATGCAAATCCAAGACCTCTATCAAAATCCACATCAACAAGACTTCATAAAGTTAATATAAGAACCCCTGATGCAGATCCAAGACCTCTCTCAAAATCCACATCAACAAGACTTCATAAAGTTAATATAAGAACCCCTGATGCAGATCCAAGACCTTTAGAAAAATCCACATCAACAAGACTTCCTGGGAAGCCTTGGAGATTTTTTTCAAAGACCAAAAGTTTTATGATTACGACCCCGCCCCACCAGTTTTAGTACTATAACATTAACATTAACATCGTCTCAATGTCTTTGAAGAGGCTATCGCACTGAACGAAGTCAGGGGAGTCAGTTTTTGAGGGCATTTAGATTGAAATGTATTCGAGAGACATAGAAATGTAACAAACATCCACAATGTCTGACTTGTACTAATATCATATGTTCAAACTCAAGAATGTGCACAAAATTTAACTAATTAAATCAGCTGATAACTTCAACTTTTAGGCCTTTGATAATTTGAGGTCACAATTTTTATAGTATCATTTTCGAATAACATCATAAAAATTTAGCAAAAATTTAGTTTGGTAATAGTACAAAAGGCGATCATGGAAAGAAAATATTAGGAGTTCGAGTTAGAACACACGAATAAACAGAGAGAGACAATAATCATCTATCTTTAAAACGTAAGGGTAGGGGAGTTGATGTGTCTACATGACTCAAAGTTGCATTCAAGTGTTGAATATCTCATGTGACTTTTCACATGAAATAAAGCCAAATGTAGAAGAAACTTTAAAGTTGTTGTTTATAGGTAGAACTCAGCTATCCTATATATGTTGACCCCATTTCTTTGCTTACGACTATAAAGTATCCCTTGAAAATTAATTTTTATTGTATTTATATTATATACTTCATCCATTTTAATTTAATATAAACTTTAAGTCGTCATGTAAAGAATCTCAAATTTATTCACAATATAATCATATAAACAATATCCCAAGAGTCACATAAAAATCTTACTTAAGTATATCTGTTATTGTTTGAGTAATCGAATAACTTAGTGGAAAAGGCTCTCGCTAGTGATCAGAAGGTCCTAGGTTTGAATCTCACCTCATCGCTAATTTACAAAAAAAATAAATTATAGTATTTGTTATTTTTCAATTCTTATGAATACTAGTAGTCTAGTGGTTATCGACCCAACTTTCACATTGGAGGTCTTGGGTCCGAATCCTAACAAGTATCCTAATAAAAACAGTTGTCCCTATTTTTATTTTTTGATAAAAGAAGTATACAACTTTTATTACAAATTTAAATTACATAAAACAGTTCAGATTGAAAAGTTATGTACGAAAAAGTTGTCACAATGAGTAATTTTGTACTTGGTATTGATGCAAACATAAAAACTCAATATGAAATAATGCTTTTTGTAATGATTTTGATAATTAAAATGTCTAACGTCAATATTTTAATTAAAAAAATGAAAATATCAATTGGTAATGCTAATGAAATGTCACCTTAAATGCCAAGATTTCATGCCAAGCAAACCTTTCATTTATCTATCATCATAATTTAAAGAAATAAATCTTTTTTACACATCAATTGATAACGTTTCTACACTCGAAAACTTTCTACTCAACTTATCAAACCAAATCATAAGTTGTCCTTTCTGACAATCAAATCATTGGTTGATTTACATGTTATGTTTTTCCAATTATGTTAGTAGTGTCCCACTTTCCAATTTGGATTTTCTCAAATGTAAAGATTTGCAGAGCAGATACCCTCTAGCAGTTCATTAATAATATATTGTTAAACATATCTACTAATTTAATTATAAAAATAGGAAATTTATTACATTAACTTTTAATTGTAATAAATTCAAAATTTGTCTTTCTACTGGAATTGTGTAAGAATCTGATAAAGTTCATGTCAAGCCAAAGATTTGACCTTTTTATGCTTCACAAGCTCAAACATTAAGTTTGTTTGTGATCAACCACCCCCCCCCCCCCCCCACCACCACCACCATCCCTCCACCCCACCCTCCCCAAACCAATGGCTGAAACACAGATACATGTTGTAGAAACAGCAACCCAAACAACCCCATTGATCAACAAAGACCAAGAAAATCATGAAAAACAAGAAGAACCTCAAAGTCAAAATCAAGAATATGATGAAAATACTCATTTAGACAAAGCCCTTTTAAAGCTAGAGTCTTTTCTATCTTTTCTTGGCTTCAACCAATCCAAAGTTTTGAGCTTTTTGCTATCTTGGTTAGCTTTCTTGTGTATTGGTGTTGTGGTGCCAGTGTTGATGCTTGAGTTGTCTAGTTGTGAGGGGTGTGAAAAGGCTCAAATCAAGAGCTTTGAGATTGATATTGTGTGCTCTCAAGCTCTTCTTGGGGCTGCTTCTTTGCTTTGCCTTTCACATAATTTGAGGAAGTATGGTATCAGGAAATTTCTGTTTGTTGATAGGTGGAGTGGCCATATGGAGAGGTTTAGTGATCAATATATTGCAAAAATTAAAGTGAGTTCATCAGATTTATTTTGTATATTTGTTGATCTGAGTATTCTCACTCTGTACACTTTATTTTAAGTTCAATGGTTATTTTGTTCCTATAAAAAAATAGCAGTCATTACAATCACTAGGATCTTGTCATCTGGAGTAACATCCGGTGACCTCGAACCTGAGACCAACATACACTTTTAAGTTTGATAGTTCTTTTTCGGTCTTAAACTGGGACCTCTTCATTGTGATTGTAATAGCTCGAACTAGGACCTCACCATTGTGAGTAACATGCAGTGGCCTCGAACCTGGGAACCCATGTAACCATTTAAGTTTCGCAGTCATGAGTGGATCTTAGTAATTAAACTGGCCGAAATGTGTAACTTCTTGAACAATGTTGGTGTGTGAGCATAATTGATTTCGCCTTGTGGTAGCTGTTATTAAGATGGAGTCTCTCTTTCTATTGGATATTGGAAGGAATCAATATGATGGGGAGTACCTTTGAATTCTCTATAGAAGAAGTGTCTATAGGTGAAATCAATATGATGGAACATTTCATTGACTGTTTTCTATTTTTGTTCCCTTTAGCATGTTATCCTCTATAAATGCAACTTCAAGGAAAAGAGTTTCCTTGTATCTTTCACTCGTTGAAGATCAATCTATCTAATTTCATACCGAGTGGTTTACTAAGTTGTGTGTGACTTATTAATTGAGCTGTTTTGGTAAGATTTGAAGGAAATTTTGCATTAATAAGTGTTTTTTTGCTTATTTCTTTGTTTTTCAGGAATCTATACGCCTTCTAGTACTATGGCTATTGCCGTGTCTAATCCTAAAGACTATTCGTGAAGTCATTCGTGTATTGTATGTGCATCATGAGTCATCGTGGCACTCTGTTGCAATATTATTAGCTTTTCTTGTTTCCTGGACTTACGTAACTACAGTCTTCCTATCTGCCTGCATTGTGTTCCACTTGGTGTGCAGTTTACAGATTATTCACTTTGAGGACTATGGGAAACTACTGGAAAGAGAATCTGATGCTATGCTTTTAATACAAGAGCATGTCAGATTAAGGCATTATCTGTCAAAAATAAGTCACAGATTTCGAATCTTTCTCCTTTTGGAGTTCTTCGTTGTGACTGTGAGCCAGTTTATGACTTTATTCCAGACCACCGGATATAGAGGGATGATAACTTTCATTAATAGTGGGGATTTTGCTGTAAGTTAATATCTTAGTTGCATGCATCATATATAGAGGGTTGTTTGTATCATAGTTTCGCCCCCCCAAGAAAAAACCCAATAGCAATCTTTACAAAGTAGAGAGGGCTAACAAATAAATGTCATGAATAAAGCAAGCTTTAATATTGATCTGCAACGAACCAACTCTTCATTCGTAATGATTTGTAGGGATTAAGATAATTGTTGAATAATTCGATGCATGGCTCTTGTCCTCATTAACAATGTTCTATTGGTTTTAAAATTTCTTTTCTTTTCTTTTCTTTCCTCCTGATTGTCTAGGTCTCCTCTATTGTTCAAGTGGTGGGAATCACTCTTTGTTTAAATGCTGCTGCTAAAATATCACACAGAGCACAGGGCATTGGTTCATTAGCTAGTACATGGCATGCATATTTGACGTGCAGCTCTAGTGATACGTCTCATGGGAGAGTGTCCAACTCCAACAGCATCCCAAACTTGGAGGACTACTACATAAATAACTCCGAAAGCGATGTGGAGTCACTGGATATCACTCCAATGTTTGGGAATACACAATTGGCATCCTATCTGTCCTCCTACCACAAGAGACAATCTCTTGGTAAGCAATTATCTCGTGATTGAAATGAGTATATTCCATGTCTATACATGCACCTTTTTTGTCTACCTATTATATTGGTTAATGACACGGAACATATGTTCCCATTGCTGCGTATCGGAATGGATATTTTATCTCTAATGTGCTCATTCTGTTAAAAGGTGCATAAACTAGGCTGTGTAAAGAATTGTAGCGGCCGAAAGTATCATGAACTGTTGCTGATATAACCTCAGGATTTACATTTTCTAGGGTCTTCTCTTTTGTAGTTGCTATAGTTTCACTTCACCAGTGATTCAACTCTCCTTAATTGCTGCAACACCCTTTCATCGCAAAAAAATAAAAACATGTCATTCCAAAAAATCGAAATATATTAACCTTAGATGTTCAATTCCAAATAAGAATGATCAGGGTGTTGCATGAGTCATTCTTTGCTTGGCATACAAAATAGTCTCTCTGTGATACCGCTGCTGCTCCCATTGTCCCACAAATATACAATCATCATGCGACCCTTGTGTAGCTGGACGTCTTCTACTTTGCTTCCAATTTCCTTAGAATTACATACATCATTGACTAGATGTGCCAAATCTCCAACTATGAGTTTAAACTTCTTATCACATCACTATAACACAAATGCTTAAAACTTTGTTTTTGTGCTGTCGCTGGAATATCAGTTTGTTATACATGATAAGCCGCTGATCTTCTGTGCAGTGACATATCTGCAGAGCAATCCTGGGGGCATTACTATATTTGGATGGACAGTTGATCGAGGTCTTATCAACACAATCTTCTTCATACAGCTATCTTTGGTCCTCTTTGTGCTTGGGAAGACCATGGTTTTCGGCTCCACATAGTAGAATACAAGAACCTTTTTCCAATGCTTGGCAAAACGATTATCATCAGTATTTTCATCGAAGCAGCCACGGATATGAACTACAGTTCAACCAGGGGCGATTATTAGTGGTGTTTAGTTTAGTTTAGTTCATGGAAGTCGAGGGAAAAATGGAGGATATGGTTGCATGAACTCACGAAAGGGCCGCTTGTGCTCCAGTAAAGCATGAATGAAGTTATTCGATATGAAGTGGATGCGTTGAAGCAGCAAGTTGAGCATCTTATGATAAACTAGTAGATTACACATGAGCTCTATGTTAAAAGACGACTTAAAAGGCATGGTTTAGTTGGGTAGTTCATTTTTTATTTATTCTCATCTCCCCTGCATATGAATCTCCCTCATCGATTGAAAATGAAGCTGCTGCTATCTATCTTAGCCATCGAAAATGTGCTTTTGTTCGTAGAGCAGTTGAACTGAAAATCATGTAACATAATTTGTTTATATTGATTACACAAATTTAATCAGACAAACGTGCAAAACTAATGTCATTACAACTTTCTTCGGTTTACATATTCACTATATGGTCATCGTTCTCATCATCTGTTCAATGATTCTCCAGCTACTTTTAATGAACTTACATATGAGATAGTCCTCGACTCCTGCAATGTTACTTCTATAGAGCCTTCACCAGTCTCTCCAGTCCGTCCCCACATACGATGTTATCTGTCAATCTCACTAGACGTTGGCTCTAATGGTGGTAAGTTATGAAGTCTTCGACATCCTTTCATGTCCCGTCATTTTCACGTAGTCAGCATAGTTAATTTCCTGCTGCTACTTCATAATCAATCTTCTCACATTTATGCGTTCGAACAGTTTTAAGTGAAACGTACAGGTGCTACCAAAACATTCAGAGTAATTACCTAAAATTCTCCACAACATTTGAACATCTCTACCCACCCAGCCATCATGCTTATCAGCAAGAAAGATTATACAATTAGGCTATGAATATATGATACAAGAAACCCCAGAGGTTCCCTCATTGTTTGCGCTGGTTTTTGCAAATTTCAATGCTATATGCTAGGAGATTCAGATTCTGCTTTAATTTCAAAAGCACAAACATCAAGGAGGCACCTTCCGTAGGTAAAATATGAAAAGAAAAGAAAAGCACGAAGAAACACCATAGAATTGTGATCGAGCACACAAATGATTAAATGCAAAACTGCGGTTGACCAGTAACCATAGAAGACGGAAAAGTGAAATGAAAGGTTCACAAGCTCCACCTCCTCGAAGATGCAGTAATCAGGAGATGTCCTCAAGGATTCATGAGGGGGAAAAGAATCACATTAAAAGTTAATTTTAGAGAGACTGCTTCATAAAAAGGAGAGGGCTAAAAGTTAACATTCAAGCATGAGGCAAGAAGGAAGTTCAACCCCCAAAGTTTAGGTACTCATCATAACTGCAAATAACAATTATGAAGTAAAAACAACTTCATGGAGCAGTAAATTATTGGTATGAATACCTGGAGAGACAAAAATATTCTATATGCCTTTGTAGGTTTAAACCCTCCCCAACCTGCTTACGTTGGTGCTGCATGTTATTCATAGAGCAGCGAAATCCAGCAAAACGCTTATGGCAAGGGTGGACCATGTAGGGCAGTGATGGCACCATATCATCAATGCAATTTAATTAAAAGTTAATTCGCAAAAAAGAAAAATATATTTTGAGATATAAGTAACAAATGGTCAGGCAATAGACCTAAGAGCAGTCTACAAAATTGAAGTGAACTGGCAACTTCCAATGCAGCATGTAGCACATGTGTACGATATAAACTGAAATGTGGTATCCTCATAGTCTTTAAAGTTTTAAGTATCATTTATACTTCTTTTTCAATTCTATTTGATTTTCTTTTTCCCCAATTCGAGTCAGGCCTCACCAAACGTTAAAACAAAAATCAAACACATTACGCTCACATGTTTCTATAAAGCCAATGAGGTACCCCAATCCCACTACAGTCGATCATGTACCACAAGTTAGATACTAAGGCATTGAAGTGAGACGTGTTTGTTCTTTTCTTACTAAAGCCAAAGGCTGAGCAGCCAATTAGTTTTGTTAATTGTTTATTATTTGTATAATCAATGTGTGATACAGTCCACACTCTTAACTCCCTTATATGTTACTACTTGTCAGACATAAATAGAGAAAGTAGCAATGAAACATTTTTTTGTACAAAAATATCCAAGATTTTGCAGGACTAAGCAAGATAGAGTGAATCTTTCAAGTTCTGGAGTATTAAAACGCATCCATATGTCAGGAACAGACCAAGGCCAAGTGATGATTAAATCAAACATACATCCACTACGCCATGTAAGACAGTACACCCACAGATGGAAACACATTCCAGATGTCTCACGGGCTTATGCATTAATATTGATTACCTTACAGTTGCAAACCTGTCATTCTTCATCAATTGAAAAGCTAAGAATGGCCATTCCGCTTTACACCACCTCTTGCAAAGACAGCGTAAAAATTAAAAATGGAAGAACTGAGAAAAAACTAGACACTGAATCTTATAGTTAGTACCAATATAAAGGTAACTGTTACACTAAGTTGATGAATACACATACAAGTTTCAAATGAAACTGTTCCATAGAAGAAGAAGAAGAAAAAAGGTCACTATGTCACACCTTGGTATGCAAATCGGTGTCAGATTCTCTTAATATATCGACCACAGCAAAATGTCGAAGCTAATCTGCAACACATCTTATTACCATGCATAGGAAGCTATCTTTTTCCCTCCTACATCATCAAGGGTGCCTGATAAAAAAGCACAAATGATAGTCCTACAAACAATTTCTTTAACTTCCTCCAAAGCGTGCTCTCACCTCAATCACATTAATTTGTAAATAGTGCAGGCAAATGAGAAGATGGGTAACTACTAGTCACCCTGTTCAGCCAAAGACACCGCCAGTCCCCAAACTCCCTTGCTGCAACTCCTTCAGACGTTGCTCTTCCAACGGATCTGGACTCTTCATCACCCTTCGCGTTCTCCTGTAAAATTAAGAACCCAAGTGAAAATTAAATATTTATGAATATTATATGAATTCATCAAGTAATAGCATGCATCAGAAATACCTGTCCTGCGCATGTTGAGCAGGAAAAGTAGGCATGAATTCTTTCGATTTGGGAAGAGGAACTTCGTGGAACCACTCATGATTGAGCGCAGCTTCAGCAGTTATCCGCTGCATCATACAAATTTAAATTATTAATTACAGACATTACACAGGTGAAGTTATATGATAAAACTTAAGTTAGGTAAGAACTTCATGCAGTGGAAACTTACCTTGTCGGGGTCATAAGTTAATAGCTTGTTAAGCAAGTCAAATCCAGCATCTGAGAGTACCGGTGCTCCAGTGAAAGAAGTTCGTTGAAATTTCTTGCGAAGTAAACTATACCTGAAACAGATGGCCACTGGTTAATAGGAATATGCAATAATCTGTGTAGAACTCAAAAATTCACCAAAGGCGGACACTTAGCCATATCAGATCACCCAAAGCTGGAAGCCTGGGAAAACAGTATGCAAATAAGAAAACATAAATCTCAGGATTATCTGAAAGAAGAAATAAAAAAACAAGAAAAGGGTACTTACTGGTTCTTCACAAAGTTCACCTTGACTCCAGGGAGTTTGGAGAACCCAGGCCATATTGTGTCGTTTGGAGTACCAAGAATTTTGTAAATCTACAGTTACAAAGTAAAAGATAAGGAACACCTAGTCACAAAGTAAAAGATGAGCAACTTCCAGAAAATATTCAACTTGGAGGAAGAATAAACAAGGAATTTACCTTATCAATTTGATCTATCTCTGTTTTTCCATTGAACAGTGGTTCCTTCGCTAAAAATTCGGCCATAATACACCCTAATGACCACATGTCAATTGCTGTCGAATATTGTTTGCTTCCTAAGAGAAGCTCTGGTGCCCTGTCACACATACATCTTCCCAGTCAAAGATTGATCATGCAAGTAAGAAACTTACAACCAAACTATGAAGAGCAAGAGAAACAAGTGGAAAATAATTTCTTGCAAAGAAAATGTTAATGGATTCAGCTTACCTGTACCACAAAGTAACAACCAACTGAGTATATGGTTTCAATGGGCTGCCATACTGACGAGCTAACCCAAAATCACATATTTTTAGCTCTCCACGATTATTTAGAAGCAGATTGGATGTCTTCAAATCACGGTGGAGTACCCAGTTATCATGAAGATACTTGGTACCCTCTAAAAGCTGAATCATCAGACATTTAACTTCACTTTGACTGAAGGGCTGCCTCATTGTCTCCATTAAACCCTTAAGATCGTGTTCCATGTACTCCATTACCATGAAAATGCTATCAAGACTTGTTCCAACAACAACTTCTTTCACATCAACAATTGAGGGGTGATGGAATGAAAGGAGTATATTTATTTCTCTCAAAGAAGTCAACGGAAACCCCTCTCTTTCTTTCTCCATCTTCACCTTCTTCAAAGCAACAACCTCACCTGTCTTCTTGTCCTGAGCTCGGAACACAACACCATATGTTCCTTCATCTATTTTATTTAGCCTCTCAAATTCATTAACACTCCTACAACCTTGGAGCATGTTTACATTCCTTAGTGGGGGAAGATCAGGCTCTGGCAAACCACGAGATTCACTCTCATCCTCTGACTCTGCATCTGAATGACTGGAACTTCCACCTGAATAATGATGAACCTCATCTATTTCCATGTTCCTTTCATCTGTGTCTTGTGTTGAGTAACTACCCCTATCAGAATATCTTCTGAGCTCATCAGACTCAGATGACCTCCGTAAGGATCCTTCTCGCATGTCATCCTCGACATTTGGGGTCACCGAGTTCCTATGTCCCTTAATTTCAACTGAATCATGTATGGATCTATTCTTCTTTATCTTCGGGTTCTCATCTCGATATATTTCGCCTTCATCTGCAGGAGAATCAGCGTCATTGGCCCATCTAGAAGACCTTATATTCAACATGGGGACAGATTCCTCATCTTCAACAGTGTCTGCTGCCATATGACTATTATCCAATTTTACTTCCTCATCTAGAGTAGTTTTCTCAATGAGAGAGCTAACTGCAACAGCAACATCCTTCTCAAGTTCAGCAGTTCCAGGTAAAGCTTTTTCCACCCTGATCTTGCTTATTTTACTAGGACTAGGAGATATACATACATCAATATCTACGACCACATTAGGTGTTTGACAAGATTTGGGCATAGGAGGCAGAGAAGGTTGAGAGGCCAGATTAGGGGACTTACTACTCTTCAGACTACTTCTTGATTCTTCATCATCCATGTCCCAAATTATAGGTGAAAACTTCCTCTTTCTGTTCTCTAATACACTATTTTGAGACCGATTTTCAATCCTCTTTGTCTCATTCATAATCTCAGTTTCTTTAGCACGTGAATCGGAATCAATACCACAATCTGAACCACTCTCACTCGATAATTCACCAGGCTCTCTATCAACAGAACCACCAACAATTCCACCTCTCCTCTGCCTACCACCCCACCCACTTGTCCCTGAATCACTCCTTGAAGTTGATCTATGCCCACCATTCACGACCACTGCCCTCTCTGTAACGTTCTTCTGCCTAATCCTACCTCTAGCACCACTTGCACTACCGCGATTCACTATTCTACCACTATCATCATTCCTAACTCGATCAAACACGCCTTCCTTATTATACCCGACACCCCTCTCTTTAACATCCTCCTGCTTAATCCTGCCTCTAACAACACCACTTCCACTACCCCGATCGGCTATTCCCCCCCTATCATCATCCCTTGCTTGATCAAACAGGGCATCCTTATTATAACCAATTTCTCTCTTCACCCCGAAACTACTTTTACCATCATTCAGTTCATTGTCTCTATAATTCACATACCTTCCAGCAGCCATATATATAACACCCAATTATTCAAAACCTCTCAGATAAAACCCTAATCAACAAATGACAATGTTCCAAACAACTACCAACAAACCCACCCAAATAATTCTTAATCTGTGCCCAAATTGAGTTTCAAGAAAACACAGATCTTGTAACTAATATCGAAACAAATTAGATAAATAGCTCCAAACAAATAAAAACGAAAAATTTATTTAGTTGTTGACTTTATTTGTGCTTTTCCAATACAATTCCAGATCAAAATAGATAAATCACTCGAAACAAATCAAAAAAGGTAAACTTTATTTTCTTTTTGCCTCTTTTTTCGTGTTTTCAATAAACAGAAATCGAAATATAGATTACTTGAAACAAATAAATAAAAAGCGAACTTTTTTAGTCTATTTTTTTTTACTTTTTGGTAATTTTCAAGACCATCCAAGATAAAAACGTTAAAGGAATATTAATATAATATTATATAACAAGAAAATTGAAACGTTGTTTAGAAGTCCCTATGATTTGGGTGAATGCCGAATGGGTACCTTGAGAGGCTTGCCGGAGGGGGGAGGTTGAGCACCGAGGGATAGAATATATGTAAGAGGATTTAATTTTAATTATTGTGTTAATAGGGTGGGGGTTGGATTTGCACAGTTGCACCGTTTTTCTCTTTCTTTTAGGCTTTTAGATTTTTGTGATTTCTAAACTATGTAATTTGAAGCAGCCATATGAAACTCCGGATCATTTGGTTCAATATGTGTACCGGTATTGTCTTGTTGGATATAAATGACTTCATTTTGACTTTCTTGTGGCCACACATTCTTAATCGCTGGAATAATCTCTTCAATTAAGCAAGCACGTATTATATCTCTTGTCATTGATGTAATAGGTTTCATCTCTAATATTCCTGCATCTCTATTTCTACTTCGTCGTTGAGCTTGTACTATTTTCACAAATGGAAATACTCTAATCTTACCGAAAAATATCTCATTTCTATTAGTATCAAACCTAAGACGAGCCATTGCAACAAAAAACATAGCCTTGCAAATATAGTTCTTGCTTAGACAAGTTCTTAATAGTTCTTCCTCGTTTAGGAGTAAATAATATTTTTCGGACTTTTTAGACATGTAGAACCATTTTTCATCTATGTGCACAAAATTGATCATGCCAATAAATTTTGGCTCCTGAACCAAGTTGCTCTGATCAATCATAAACATACAAAATTGTAGTCGTGATCTTTCATTATCTTCATTCGAGTACGGTTTAACGATATTTGTAGGACGATGAAGAAGACCTTCTTATAAATATGTAAGTTAAATTTGATAGTGATGAATAGATACACGTGGGTAAATATAATGTGACACTTAGAATTATAGCTTCCAGTTTCACTTTTTGTGGATAATGTTCTTATTATGATAAATTTATCCTAATGATCGACTATTACGAATCAAACATAACTAATATCCAAATGTGTTTAGTTGATGAGGTTATTACTTATTCATTTTGTACTCTTTTATTCACAAAATACAATAAAAATTAGACTCAATTTAACTACATAATTACAATCAACTTACTTGATGTAAATTGATTTTGAGGAACTCCTCCGGTTAGTCCATTAACTTCTACGTCTTCTTCGCTTTCTACGTCTTCTTCACTTTCTCCATTTAAATCACTAATGTTAAGGTCGATAACATTATAACTATCATTAACATTTGAAACGACTACTTCAATATCATTAGTGGGAATTTCATTAAGATTAGAGTTATGATGATCCATTTTTATGTAACTAGATTGTTCATGCTCTAGTTCAATTTATATAGGTAATAATAACGATCCATTAATTGTAAGACTATTTTTCATTTTGACTCCAAAATTATTTTTATGAAAATATTCAAATTTAGTTTTATCATCATTGGCTCCAAACTCATAAGCTTATGAAATTTGGGTTACGAAAATATTTGTATGAAAGTTTGGTGATCTTTTTTGGAGGCAAAACACTTATTTTCATCATTGGCTCCAAAATCATAAAACCAAATTTGGGTTATCGAAAGGTTTGCACCAAAAGGTTTGGTGACATTTTTTTGGAGGCAACAAATTTATTTTCATAATTACTCATGATGGTCAATTGATTTGTTAACCAAGATAAGTATTTATTTGGTTTTAACAACAAGACATTCATGTAAGTGTTAATTATTCCTTAGTTAAGGGCATATATGTAAATTGACATTGTTCTTTAACTGGCGTGAAAAACTCTAGAACGACAAGTAAAAAAAAAACGGCGGGAGTACTCTTTAACATGATTTTTTTATTTGTTTATTGATTCATCTTCAAGACTAGTTTTAGTACTATGTTATGTGTTAAGATTTCTTATATTTTTAAATTTCATAGGTAACGTTTTTGCGCATGTATGAGATATCACTTTCGCACGTCCCAACATGTCCCTTATCACGGCATTCATCGAGCGGTGGCAGCCCGAAATGAACAGCTTCCATATGCCATTTGGTGAGATGACAATCACCTTACACGATATCAAACAATTATGAGGATTAGTTGTTCTGGACTTCTAGTGCGCGCCACGAAGAACATAGATGAAGTTCTCTCAGATCATATTGAGCTTACTAGCAAGAGTTTTGAAACCGTCTTGTATACTACTCTACAAAAGCTCGGTAATGATCCCTCATCGATGACCCCGGAACATGGTGCATCGTTATATCTTGCTTATTTTCTAGGATGCTGTTTATGTGTGGACAAATCCGGTGATGGCGTACCTGCTACTTATCTGCATTTGTTTGCTAACATCACTGAAGTGTCAGACTTCGTTTGGGGGCTAGAACTCTTGCATTTTTATACTATCAGCTCGGGAAGGCGTCGAGAGCTGATATGAAGCAGATTACTGGATGTGTGACATTATTGGAGGTTATTTACTTTTATAATAGGTTTAAAGGCACTACCGCCAATTGGACAATTTCCTGGTTTCCATTCCACCCACCCCATAACCTTAACTACTATTCTAGCCATTAACCTTACAAAATTGCATCATATAGCCCATTCTATTATGTTGACTGTACATGTGTAGTTGATTAGGGTCAATTTGAATGTAATATTAAATATGGGGTTAAGACCGAAATGAATGGGTTAAATGTGACTTTTTTTTTGTAGTAGTAATAGTGACATCAACAAAACTTAACAAAAATACATGCACATTAATCCACTGGAGCACAAAATTTATAACTTCAGCTAAAACAATACTCCTATAAAGTAAAAAGTAAAAACATTCTAATTACAAGGAATTTAATGGACATATCACTTGGATGCCAAGAGCACATCCTTGATGACTTTATCAAGATTGTTAAAAGATGAACCTCTGCATCAATAAAAGTTTCAGCCTTGCGTTTCAATTCTTGAGCACTCCTCCTCATCTCCTTGCCTTGCAAGAATGGAAGCAATCTTCATACCAATCACCATGAATTGCAAGAATGATAGCAATTAGTCATCTGGTCTACAAACCAAGGTTAGCAAATCACAGGAACGCCATCAGATATTATCACAGGTGTCGAGAGGCGACGGGCGAAAAAGATTAAGCTGTTGCTCAAGCTTCATAGTGGCGGAGCTACCAGCGATTCGCCATATTTGAGGTTGAAAGGGATGCAGTCGTTGATAGTGATAATGATAAATATGGTGGTGGTAGTAGTAGTTGTGGTGATGATGATGGTTGTTAGAGAAAGCGGAAATTGCTTAATGGGGTAATTGATGGTAGTAATTGTAGGAAGAAAGGAGAAATTTATTAATGGGAGAATTGATGATGATGAATATGGTGAAAGTTGTAAGAAAAATAGAAAACTGATCAATGGAGAAATGGATTTTTGGAAGAAAGCTAATTTGCCCTAAAAAAACTTTTGTTATTAATTTAAACCCATATTTTTTAGTTAGATGCAAAATGACCCATATTTAAATGAAGTTAACAGTCAACCTGACGGAGTGGATAAAATGGTGTGTGTTTTAATTGTTTTTTTTGTAAATTAGCGATGAGGTGAGATTCGAACCTATGACCTTCTGGTCACTAGCGAGAGCCTTTTCCACTAGGCTATTCGATTAACTCGTGTGTTTTTTAATTGTTAATGGTTGAAATGGTAGTTAACGTTATAGCGTGGGTGAATGGAAACTGGGGAATCGCCCAATGGGCGGTAGTGCCTTTAACCCTTTATAATATGTATCAAATATATATATATATATATATATATATCAGTTACTAATATGACTTTAGGCTAATTCATTTTTTAACCATCTTACAGGCATGAATATATGAGTATTTTCCCGTATTTCAGCGTGGAGTGGCTCCCGGATGGATGAGCAGCCCCCCCAGAGCAAGAAGATGGTCAAACACTACGACGACGCGGAAGAATCCTGATAGCACGATTGTGTATAAGAAGATATTAAACAGATTGACCTCGATTGATGTAAGAAGTTACATATAAATTGTTTCTTCAATTGATGTAATATTATATTTTAAATATTTTTCAACTGGTGTGATCTAAATAATTTTATGTTCAGGTGAGGTGGAATCCTTATGGTCCAATTCCTGATGATTCGGTGTCCTATTATCATGGTTGTCTCCGTTTCTTGTGCTTCAATAAAGCGTATATGCTCGATAGGGTCACTCGACAGTTCGGACGTGTTCAACGCATTCCAGATATCGCTATTGTTCCAGAGGAGTGTGTGTTGTCCGCATGTATGAGGTCGTACAAAAAGGTATATGGTAATGAAGATGCCATCTGGGCACGAAGGGCTATGCATAGATTCACCCATGAAGAGTTCGGTCTGCTAGTTGTCGATAGTGCAGAGTCTGTCACATATCATTATATGCATTGGTATCAGGAGATGAGCCATGTTCGTGTCAGCAATCTGGCTCATGACAACACCGAGCATGATGCTTATGCAGTAGATCATCCGACGACCGTTTACTCTCGTGATACACATGTGAGAAAATTTTTCATAATCAGTTTATGATTTTTATGGACTCTATGATTTCAGTTTTGTTATTATATTTCTAATTCCTTTTTTATTTTATTTTAACTTTTTAGGATTTGCATGAGGTGCGGTTCATCGTTGTTCCCCTACTGAATGTCCGTGACCCGGGGATGTAGTGATGGAGTGCAGAGAATCCATGCATTGCTTGCACGACGAGGACTATAATAGTTATTTTACTTGACGTATAATAGAATGCTTTCTATCGAATATAAATTATCTATCTTAATTTTAGTGTTTATCGGACATATTTATTATTAATATATGAGTATGACGTAACTCATCAACTACTATATTCTCGATAAAAGCCTTGGTTAAATCGTGAAAATATCCACGGATATTTCTAAGCTTGTGAATATTAAAGCAAGTATTCGACAATTATGCAAAAAGAGACTTGGCCATAATAGATGCTCCAAATCCTTTGCTTATACCACTAGTTGTTTGAAAATCTATACAGATTTCTATGAAAGGAATGCCTTTGTGAAAAATTGTATTATTAACTACATTGTCAAATATACAAATAGGGCAACTCCAAACACCAGCCTTATTGAATTCTTGATTTTGATTTCTTTCAATGGGTACATCTGTTCGGGAGTTACAATAGTTAGTTTAGTTCTGTTTGTACAAATAGGGCACATCTCTAATCGATCATTTGTTTAAGTTCAAAATTTCATGTTTGGAAAAGCCCTTGGGAAAAATGAACATATATGCAAGGAAGTAATATTTAGTCGCCCGTTTATAGAATCTAAAATCGCAATTCGTCGAAGGTGTATGTTGGTAGTAAATAGAAATGATGATAATAATAAATTTAGTTAATAATAATAATAATAATAATAAAGATCAATAAAAGCAATAATGTGGGAACATAATATGCACATAGAATATGTTGGTGAAGTCTTAGAATCCACACTGTGTGAGTTCAACAAAGTTTGCAGCACATGTAGTGTATGTTTGGTTGCAATTTCAGACATAAACTTGTTATGCTGGTGAAATTTTCCACCACACCGCCGTGTGTGAGCTGAATAACGTTTGGACTACCTGTAATGTGTGATCGGTGGCAATATTAAACAAAAATATGTTTTGCTTATAAACACACCCAATGCGAGTTGAACAACATTTCCAGCACATGTAATGTGTGGTCGGTGGCAAATTTAAGCAAACAAAGTGTTTTGCTGGTGAAGGGTTCGATCATATGCTTTGTGTGGTGAAAAACGGTTTGAGCACACAGATAACGTGAGCTCCGTAAGGACAAAATTGTCCAAAATTTCTGCCGTGGATTTTATTGGCGTGGAAGTATATCCACACGAGAAGAGACTCAAGTGCGAAAAGACCTTAAGACGAGGTATATCTTTTACCCAAATAATTCTTAAATCTGTGCCCAAATTCAGCTTCAAGAGAACACAGATCTTGTACTTTGTAACTAATATCGAAACAAAAGACTCCCTTAAAACAAAAACTAATGTCTGTAGCACCTCCACCTGATTACAAATTAATTAAGAACCAAGTAATTAGCCAAAACCCTTTTCAATACAATCCCACCTAATTATGGCATGGAGAAAAGCCCCGGGAAATAATGGTTACACGCTTCTAGTTTATTGATCACTCAAACCATAAATAACACCTCGTCAAAAATGCTCAACCGTGTCCAAATTATTACAATATGTTAAGGGTTTAGGTTGTTTATCAAATGTTTGATGTAATGCATGAACCAGCTGTATCAGAAAATACATCTTTTTATTTTTAAGGTTTTCTTGTTTTTTCTTTTCATTCGTTGATGTAATACAGGTTGTGTACTCTAATGGGGTTGTTGAGTTTAAGGAAATTGAGTTGTTTTTGGAGACTACATTTGATGCCATCAAATTATGTAGTTTTACAAACAAGGGGATTTTCAGTTTTGAAGAATGTTGATGGGCAGGACCCAATCTTGCCAGTCTTGATCGTTGGTGCTGGTCCTGTTGGCCTTGTTCTCTCCTACTTTCTCACCAAGCTTGGTAAATATCTTAAAGATTTGAATATTGTTGTTAAGTTAATGTTTATTAGTTAAGAAATAAATCAATACTATTACTTGTGATACTTCCTAGGCTTCTAATATTCTGCGAAGTAATGGATAGTTGTTTGTTCTTGGGACAATTTGGGAACACAGGTTGTCTGCATATGATCCGACCATCCCTTACCTTACCCCGCTTAGGCAGAGCCTGAGTCATTAGAACATGTTGATGAATGAATGTTTATTAGTTATTGCTGACTCTATCCCAAAAACACTGTCACCTTTTGAAATTTGATGGTTGGCTTTTTTAACACAAGGACCAGCTCCAGTTCATTTTAATTGGTGTTGTCGAGTCAACCTTTAACTATCAATGGTTTTTATGCTTTACTCTAATAGATTTGATGTAATTGGATATCTCTTTAAATTATTTTCGTATGAATGAATTTATTTTAATTTTTCATATTTTAATGAAAAAGTAATGAAAGCTTAACATCGAATAAATGAAACCCTTCAATTAAAGAAACTGGACCGAGCATTTCTTTTATATGCTATTTGGTGGAAAATTTTACAAGAAAGTATATTCGTTGGCTTTACTATTTTCAAGATAATTTGATTTAAATAAAGTTATGAGCGTCAACTTAAGTTTCAAAGTTAGTATTCTTTTCCTATCATTAAAAAACAAACTAGGGAGTATTATTGAGGTGAATGGAGTATTAGTTATGTGATGTGTTCTGCATTAAAGAATATGTTCTTATAGTACTTATGAATGCATGGTACGAATCCTTTAGGCTAATCCGAAAAAATGCTATTATGATTTTATGTAGGGGTAAAATGTGCTGTTTTAGAGAAAAGCAATGATTTTTCCAAGCACCCACAAGCCCATTTTATCAACAATAGGTCAATGGAGGTTGGTTGTTTTCTCTATGTTTCCAAAATGTAAGATCGATATAATTATGCTGTATATGTGGTTTCCACTTAATGTGATAATTGACTTTATTATGTACAAGTAAAGCTCTTGTTTTGATGTAGAATTTTGTATGCAGTTGTTCAGAAAAGTGGATGGCCTAGCTGAAGACATATTAAACTCACAACCACCTGTGGATTACTGGAGGAAGTTTATATATTGCACTTCTCTGACTGGTCCTATTCTTGGATCCGTTGATCATATGCAACCTGAAGGTATATCAATCTCGGCATAATACTTGTTACCATAAGGATTTCATGCACCGTAAATTAATAGTTTATTATATAACAATATTGGATTTGAATTATGAAGGCAGTGTGCATTTCTTTGTGTGTGGTTTGAGAGATCAACTTAAGTAATAAAGGTGACAGATTTTCCTTTAAATGTTGCCATTTTTATCTGTTAATAATTCCAGAATATACTGTATCTTACTGGTGTTCCCTCTTCACACATGATGATTCAAGAACATTGTTTATCTTACTGGTCTTCATACCAACAATGCAATGTTCAACTTCATTATGAGAGCCTTTTGGTGAAGAGTATGATGTGAATAAGAGTTTTCTGTAGTTATCATACAGAAAATGGATTGCACATTTTGGTGTTCAAGTGGGTCTTTTTGTTGTTTTGCTACAGATTTTGATCGGATTGTCACTCCAATATCTGTTGCACACTTCTCACAGTACAAACTTACCAGGCTACTGCTAGACAAGCTTAAGGGTATAGGCTTTGATATCAAACACTCCGAAAATATCATTTCAGATGATGGCCTAGTTCGGGAGAAGGAGATATTGATGGGACACGAGTGCATCTCGGTCAGTGTAGATGATCATGGTGTTACTCTGACTGCTCTCTATGATAAGGAAGGGATGTCAAAGGTCAAAAGTATCAAATGTAACTTTCTTATTGGTACAGATGGGGCACGAAGCTCAATCCGAAAACTAATGGGTGTAAAGATGAAAGGTGAAAGAAATTTGCAAGAACTTGTTAGTGTCCACTTTTTGAGCCGGGATTTAGGTCAGTATCTGGTCAATCATAGACCAGGGATGCTCTTCTTCATCTTCAATACGGGAGCTATAGGCGTTCTTGTTGCTCACGATCTGAGCCAAGGGGAATTTGTTTTGCAAGTAAACCATCTCTTTTATTCTGTCTTCTAAACCTTTCTTGCTATTAACTGAAGTATATTGTTATCATGTTCAGTTACTAATGAATATTGTTGTCAGGTGCCCTATTATCCACCTCAACAAATGCTCAAGGACTTTAATTCGGAGGTTTTTTTCCCTTACTAGAGTGCTTTTTCTGCATTCTTGACATTTCATTATTTATCTCTAAATAAACTAATGAATTGTCTCATACATGCATGCTGTAATGTTGTCATCTGAAGTGATACTGCAATATTCACCCTACTTAGATTCTTCTTGATTGTAATTTTTATCTTGATAGTTTCACCTTGTTGTAGATGTGTGAGAGGTTAATCTCTAAGTTAGTGGGTCGGGAGCTTGCAGACATACATGTAATGGATGTTAAGCCATGGGTGATGCATGCGGAAGTTGCTGAGGATTTCTTATCATGTGGCAACAGAGTAATACTTGCTGGAGACGCTGCTCATCGCTTCCCTCCAGCTGGTGGATTTGGTATGCAGCATTATACATGCACAAAATTCTTCATTTTACAACTCCCATCCCTATTACATTTGATGCCAATTTTTTCCTAAAACATATAAAGTTTCAACTATTCCTTCTTTTATCACCTTACTACTTGGATATTATTTAGGATGTTCCAAAATATTAAGGAGTAGCTTTTAGCTCCTCCATTTGTAGGTAATACCGAAATTTGTGATAATTTACTGCATTACCCCGAAATTTGTAGAGAAACAACTCAGTAATGTTCTTCTTCTGCATATGTAGTTATCCAGTGGACTGTACTCTATATGGTCATGTTATTATAACCTGTCACTAATCTTCCTGGATAGGCAAAAGTGCAAAACAAGTTTAAGTGTGCTGTTACTTTGCAGGAATGAACACTGGGATTCAGGATGCTCATAATCTTGCCTGGAAACTAGCCTCTGTTATTCAGGGTATTGCACCAGTATCTTTCCTTACCACTTACGAAAGGGAACGCAAGCAGGTACATCCTTCCCCCTGCCTCTTTCTGAAGCAACTACACTAGTGCACATATCTTCCATTCAGACTGGCTTAATAAGCATGATGATTAGTAAGCATGATGTATTACTACATAATAATATTTTTTTGATAGATAGCCAGTTTCAACACAGCACTAAGTGTCAAAAACTTCAGAGCGGCCATGGAAGTTCCTGCTGCACTAGGTCTTGATCCATCTATAGCTAATGCAGGTAAAGATATAAAATAAGAAGAAAGATTACTGGTGTTCATTATTTATTATATTGCACACTAACTTATAACTGACGTTTTGCCAGTTCATCGAGCTATTAATTTTACCATGGGTCCTATCTTGCCGAATGACCTCCAGAGAACAGTATTAGATGGGATTTTCAGCATTGGCCGTGCACAGGTTTCAGATTTTTTCTTGAATGAGAAGAATCCCCTTGGTTCTTCAAGGCTTGCTAAACTACGGAAAATATTTGAAGGGGGGAAAAGCCTTCAACTTCAATTCCCTGCTGAAGATTTAGGTTTCAAGTATGTGCTATCCTCTAGTCAATTTAATTATAATTCCTGCACTCCTTGAATGCATGTTAGCTTCTCGATGAACTGTTTCAAGTCATTGAGGAAAATTTGAACACAATAGAAGTGCTTTGACTTCTGTGTTTCAAATTAAGAGGATCGGCCTCTTTTGGTTCTTTTGTACACTGTGAACTTTCGAACATATTATCTCATCTTATAATTATGATGTTCAAAGGAGTAAACTATACTTGATTTCTTAATGTCATCCCTGATGACTGAATTCTGACATTATCAGATACCTTGAAGGAGCATTGGTTTCTGATGCTGATAGCCCATTAGATGTCATGAAAGAACCTACTGGTCGTAGGAGGGACTTTGTTCCCTCGGCAGAACCTGGGTCAAGGCTCCCCCACATGAGCATCAGAGTCTTGTCAGATCTATCAAACCAGGTATTTCATGTTATATTCATGTCCAATTCATCAGTAGCATAACTAGGTAATCAGCTTTGTGCTGTTTCAGATGGTTCAAAGACTCAATATATTACAAGTTTCAGGTTCTATTCTTTGAATGACGTTATGGCAAGAGCCATCGCATTTGAGAGCTGAATTGAGTCTACTTCATATTTTCCCTTTTCCAGATGACTCATTTTCCTATTACCTAAAGTAGAATATTGTTACAGGTCACAATCTCCACATTGGATCTTGTTTCAGCTGAAAAGGTTGAGTTCTTGCTCATCATAGCCCCATTAGAGGAGTCCTATCAGCTAGCTCAGGCCGCATTCAAGGTTGCAACCAGCATGCAAGTTGCGTTGAAGGTGTGTGTGATGTGGCCGGAGAACTCTGCAAATCCTAATGGCAGTAGCAAGGGAGCCCTTCAGTCATGGAAGAACTTCACAGATGTTGTCGAGATCAGGAGATCTAGTGCTTCAATGTCGTGGTGGGATATCTGTCAGATGTCAGAGACAGGAGCCATTCTTGTGAGGCCTGATGAACACATTGCTTGGCGTTCAAAATCTGGAAATATAAAGGACCCTGAATTAAAGATTACACATGTTTTTGAAACAATACTAAGACTAAATACAAGTTGTGCATAGTTCAGAAATGCAACAGTATGATATTCTTTCAAGGTTAAAGGAATTATAATATGCAATAGATCTATTTTAAAAAAAATTATTTATCAATATGATAAAAAAAAATGATCTTATTAAGATGTCACATGGCAGTCACATGGCAGTCACATGGCAGTCACATGACTCATATAACAATGTTTATTAGTTTTTGACATAAAAATTACTGAGTACATTTGTAAAGGGAAGTGATCAATTGAGACGTGTGAAATGTAATTATGATCAAACGATAATATAGGTGGTAAATATTGTTTGACCTATTTTTAATGGATAAATGTAAGTTCATATGTTACGAAGTATTAATTCAACCTGTATATATAGTAATATTTTTCTTTTTTAATTAACTATTTTTTAAATACATATATTACCCACTGCTATATGCTAATTTCATTAGTTAATCAACAATAATTGAAAACTGTTGTTCCCAAACAACACGAGTAAATAAGTCATGTTTTTCATAGCCTACACCTTGGTGGATTTAGTAAAATAATGGGGCACTTTAGTTTTTGTTAGTTTTCTTTTTGTAAAATTAAAATAAAAAATTTTATACTATAAAAGAACCTTCTTCAACTCTCTTACACGATGATAATCGAATGAGAATCACAAGTATCTGATGGCTTTTTAAACACCCAAGTCAATTTGATATTCTCTAGCTTGGCTAATTTGATTTTGACTTTATTCTAACAAATACTTAAATACACTATTTGATTAGTAGTTAATTTGTTAAAAGTTTGAATTATACTAAATAGTCACATAACTATATATGTATTGAAATATGGTGCGTGAATGAATAATTATCTTAACAATTCTAATTTTGAAAACCAACCTCGAAAAAACCTAATTCGTAAAAATCATATATTGGTACCATATGTGTAAAATTTAACATAAGTAAATATATAGCATGTGGTTGAGATTGTTGCACAAAGGGGATTTATAACATTAAGCTAACTTAAATATATCACTCATGTTTCGTTCTCACCATGTCATTTTTAGATTTCACATGTTTTTATATGTACAATATTAATTCGATCATACATGTTTCAAAAAGTGTCCGTCATAACTGACATTAAATTTGACCTTTTGAGCAAATTAGTAGGGGTAAAATTGTCCAAACATTTTCCAGACGAAATTACCAAGTGAGACATAAACTTAACGTTCATTATGACAAAATGACGAAAAGAAACAAGCTTTATAAATGATACGCTCATTTAAGGCGTCCCCGCTTGGCTAGCCCATCGCCCAATAGAGGAGGTGAATCCGGGATGTACCTCTAGCGGCTCGGTACTCCACCTCAAGAGTGCCAGAGTAGGCTGGGTAACCATCCACAAGCAGATCCTCCCTTGAACAAATGCAGAGTTACTCATGCACCTGCCGTGGATCGAACTCACACCTTGTGAAGATGCACATTCTTATAGTGGAATACTTTACCATTTGAGCTATGCCCCGTGGACATCCAGAAACAAACTTTATGTTCATTTGGAAGGAGGAAGGTCACAGGTTCGTGTCTCCTCGGAGTTTTTAACTTATTTTGTTAGTTTAATATTCTCTTTTAACATTTGACCCCTCTATTTTACTTTTATTTTTAAATTGACCTCTCTGTAGTTTATCTTGATGATTTCAGCTCTGATAGATATCGTACAACTAATTCAACAATGGCACCCATAAACTATTTTTTTGTTTGTTTTTCAATTTCAATTTGATGATAGTGCCCTTTTGTTAATGACATGTTTTTAGTATTAAATATGTTGATAATTGTAGGATGAAAACCAAATAAAGAAAAGTCAATACTCGTAACTTTTTTGTTTTGGTAGGTAAAATCATCACTGAATTTGTCATACTCACATCACATGTGATTATTTGTGAAAGTAACGTTAGTCACCATTCGTGAATCGTGCCACAATTTTACCAGAAAGGGTATAATTTGGAAAATTTGGCAACTACAAAAAAGATTATTAGATCTTCAATTATTTTCTATTTAGTGATACTAAGTTAAGTAAGTTAAGATGAAGGGAATATATACCTAAATATAACTGAGAAAATTAAAGAAGATATATAATATAGTAAAATCTCTATAAATTAATAATGTTGGGATCGATAAAATTGATTAATTTAGAAAATTATTAACTTATTAATAAATTAATAATTTATTAATTAGAATTTTTGTATGAGATGAAATTTTTTGGCATAAATATGTAAAATTTAATGAAATGAAGAGTTTAATGATATTAGTCTATTACTGATATATATTCAACTTATTATACATAAGTTATTGCTTGAGACATTCAATTCAAAAGTATATTTGGATACAAATGATATTATTAATATATATTCAATGTAATAATATTATTTCAATTTTCAAGATTTATTAACTTATAATTTTTGTGAGACCTAATATTAAAAAATACTGTATTATCTTATTATTTTATCGATTTTATTAATTTTTTAACTAACATAGCAAGTTAAGATCGGACAAATTTATTACTCTTTTATAGTTTATTAATTTATAGAGATTTTACTCTAAAAATTATTTCAATTCAAACAAAAAACGACATGCAATAAATTAATAACTCGTTAAGAACAAACGGAATCTCATATTTATACATCATCAACTGAAGTTGTATATTTTAATAATAAATTGATTACAAGATTCATTATCTAGGAATTTTCCTCAAGAGTTTTTCTATATATGAAATCTAATAACCTAATAACCTAATGGAAAAAGCTTTTGTTAGTGATCAGAAGGTCCTGGTTCGAAACTCACTTCATCGTTAATTTAATACAACAATAAAAAAAAAGAGTTTTTCTAGCTTAGAAAGAGATCTGTCAATTTATGAAAATTGTTAAATTTCCCCAAGAAATATATGTCAATTTGTGTATTTATTAGCTTAGAAAGAGATCAGTCAATTTATGCATGCAATTTCTTGTGACAACTAACGTAGAGTCTTTTTGGAACATCAACCAAAATTCCAAAAATATCGATCCTAGTGCTATATTATTAAAAACCTAGATCACTAATTTGTTGTATTATAAATCAAGGCATTGAATTATTATTCTTTGCAATTTATCAAGAAAATGACAGGACAATTATTTGGAGGGCGTCTTGGAGGCGACTACATTTTGCACGAGTTGTTGAATAAGAAAATAATACTACTGCAGTTTCTTAACAAGGTTGTGTGTATATATGCATGCATGCTCAAATTCTTGACTGTGGCCTGGAACTAGTGTTGCTGGACCGGTACCCTATACGATTTGGCAGGGGCGCGCACGAATAGGTTCGATTCGCATTTGAGTCAAAGTTTAAATCGAACCTATATATTTTCCCGGGTATATGCATGGGAAGAACGAAGAACACAAATCGATTCGATTTCAACTCATTTTCGATCTCGTCGATTTCGGACTCCCACTCACTGGTATCATTCCAACAATTAACTCACACATTATACCCTTCTTTACATATCTTTGTATTCTTTATATTATTAGCTTTAAAAGGATATATCTGCCCTTATCACACTATACCAATAATGAAAACACTTAGATCCTTTATATAATTATAGTATACTGAGCTTTTAAAAAAAAGAAAAATAGGCATTGGTTCTCTCATTGACCAAATTTACATCAATTCGGTTCCGTCAAAGACGCGTGCTCGGTGGAGCAAGTACAAGATGGGGACTCTCTAGGAATGCATGGTTTCTGGTTGAGCACTTGAGTGAATATAAAATGTGTTGGATAGAAAAAGAGTCACAATGATGCTTAACCTACAATAAGATTGAGATGGGTGCTCAATTTACACACTAGAAAGTCTCTTGGTGAACGTGTATGTAAGAAGTTCGTGATGATTTGTAAGATAAGTCTATCAAATTTAATAACATACTTATAATTGGGGCGGACCTAGGGTATGTACAAGAAGTATATTCACATTAATACTCTATATAAAAATAAATAGCTCAAATGATTAAGTTCTTGTTTATTTTATAAAACATCTCGAGTTCAAATCTCTTTAAAATAATTTATTTTTTGCTTGTGCTTACTCTTCTTCTTCTCTAAAATGAATACTCATATTAATTTTTTCTATATTAGATGGTCAAATAAATATTCTATACTAAATTTCTAGGTCCCTCCTTAATTTTAAATATAGAAAATTGTGATTGCATGTGAGTCCAACAACCATATATAAGTGTTGAGGATATAAACGTTAGCCTTCATGCTCTCTTTAGAAATTAGGCATTCAAATGCCTGACTAGTCACCATCTGAATTCTTTTTAAATTTGACATAAAATATGACTTTGAATAATTTGTAAACGGAGTATATATTACGCACCTGTCAGTACCTAGCTATGTAATTATATACTCCAACAAATCTTTAAAAGAAAATTGAAAAAAAAGTCATCTATCAACCAAAGTCTTAAAATTATATAATCACTACCCAAATTATCTTAAAATCGTAAAAAACCCCTAAATTGACATAGGTGTTAAATTAGGAACTAAATGCGCACTTGCTAACCACTTACAGAGACCATTTGCATATTCGTGTTATTTACTGAGACCAAAGTGCAACAATATAATAATCCACTTACTAGAACCGCCAAATAAGCAATTTGCTCAAGAAAAAGATAATGTTGATATGACATAATGTATGTTATAGTAATTTTTCTATTTTCTTATATATATATAATGTTATAGTAATTTTTCTATTTCTTAGTAGAAATATACATTTGTCTTTCTAAACCTTAAATCATCAGTTCATCATCACTATTGACTTGGAAGATAATATGATATTTTAATTTATTTCTACTTTAAAAATAAGAAAATTACACAATAGGTGTTAATAGATTATTAAAGAATAACTAAAAAAGAAAAAGAAAAACTAAAAGAAAAGAAAAGAAAGATTATAGGATAACTTAGGCATGAATAACGTTAATCTTTGGTATGAAATGAAGTGTTATATACTTTCCATCATATCATCAATGATATCACGTAGTCGTGCACTTTGCTGTTTGTAAGAAAGTCATGATGTTGTGATTTGTTTACTATATTTACTTCTACTTTTAACTAATAATAAAAGGTTATGTATGACAATCAATTCATCCAATCTAATTGACTTGTAATCAATAACTATCCAAAAGGAGTAATTTGTTGTGTTTACTAGTTTGGTATTAATTTTGTGTTAATTAAATTTTAGTTGTTGGATCAATTTATTTTAAACTTTTTAAAATTTAAGATTATTTTTGAGAGGTTTAATTATACTAGTTTCCTTTTAGTTAACTTAAACTTAACTAATAATTAGTTAACACACAAATATAACAGCTCGGCCTGACATGTAATATGATCATCAGTGAAACTTTTTCTCTCCGAAATTACTAGCCGGAACAACACCGGAGAAGTTACACGTGCCTCAGTAGTTCTGGTTGGCTCATGATACCTATGATACATCTATTTCCTATGAGGTACAACCCAGACAACGTGCGGTACAACCCACCAAGGCACGCTCGTGGTCTAGCGACCACACGTGTGCACCACGCAATAATTCTCATTTTTATTAGTATTATAGATATAAATATAATTTGAATCCAAATTATTACACTAGCTAGAACTATAAAAAAATACTGTAATATCAAAAAAAAAAACTATTGTATGTGTATTATATAGTATATAAACAAAGACTCTTGCTAGTGACCAGAAAGTCTAGGTTCGAAACTTATCTCATCAGGGCTACCATCTAGCAGCTAGGATAGGGAAGGCTAGCTACTAAGACTAGAAGACCCTGGGGGAAATAGAAGCACAGCCAGGAGATAGCTTCCCACTAGCTACTGGGATAGCACTACTAGCTACTATTAGGAACGAAAAAAAGGCTAGCTACTTGGATAGGAAGTAAAAACTAGCTACATGGTTAAGGTAGGCCCTTCTCTCATTACTTCCTCACGTCAGGAATGTCGGGACGGATAAATGCAATGTCATTTGGCCGGATATTGAAAAAAAAATGAAAATGTTAAAAGTCAGAATCTTTCTATGGAGTGGTTATCGGTTGAAAGAATGAAGTAAAGCTGGTCTCCTGTACATGTATTTCCCCCTCTATTGGGGGATAGTCCTTAGGAGAGAGAGTCCTGTTGCAGACCCCCTCACAACATTCTTCTTTTATCGCGCGATTTAGTAATAGTTCAGTGAACTAGAACATCCTTCTTTTATTGAGATTGAGTCATTGTTCGGTGACTTATATTTGACCGGAACCTACGATTATAACGAATCCCCCGATTATATTTCTTTTAGAATTTTAGTCTTTGTCAATTCCCCTACCATCCCTCTCTCTGTTCTCAGTCTATCCGTCTATTCTTCTTGCCTGAGGAAGGATTATATCCTCAAGCCAGATAATAAAGAGAGAAGCTTGGCCTATCTATTCTATTATGGCCGGCTTGGATAAAGCGGTAGCGAAGGTAGTCCCCCTCATCTATAAAGGAGGGGCTTTCTTGAGAGAATAGGGGCGATAGCGGTCACAACTGGATGAATGAGAGGCAGAATATTTATATGTGATATAAAATGGAAAGGGATTGATGAAATAAAGGTTTCGGTAAGAAGGAGAGGTAAGAGCGCTTTCTTCTCAGTTATAGGAAGACAATTCGGTTATGGAGCTCTTACCGTTCTCGCTTTTGTCTTCCTGGATTCAAAAATCCATCTTCTTTCCGGTCTGCTTCATTCCTTTACTAATAAAGGAGCGATAGCCACTCGCTAATGGCGGAACTTGCTTGGATCCTTCCCCTTTTATATAAAACAAAATATTTACTTTTTTTATATAACCTGTTAGTTTAAGCTGACCTTCCCTATTCCGTTTTTTTACCTATCAAAGCTCTAGTCAAAAGGTCTTTGAGTACCCCTTGTCTCGCAAGTGCTATGTGCGCGCATACCAACTCTTTTGAATCGCTTGTTATTGGCCTCGAAGTGGCGGTCCTAATGGGGTTTCAGTTCCTATAAGTTCGAGGAGATTCCAAGCAGGTCATTCGGCAGCTCACTGGTTAATCTATGGTACCCAGTTGGAAGGTAGCCCTGTGCCAAAGAGCTTAGCGAGCTTTATAAGGCCGACCACTACATAAGCTGCTGGCGGAGAAAGCTCTTCGAGCTTCCCTTCATTCGTTGCTAAGCCAAGGTCCCAGGTCTCCGAGTCAGCCCGCGCTTTTTCGAAGAATCCTGCACCCATGGGCATACGGCCTGGCAGGCCTTCCCTTTCCGCCGGAGCTTCATGGGCGTTGCCCCGTTCCCCAATCAGATGTTTGGATGTGAGCTATACTCCGCGAGGAGCCAAACGGGCGTATGGCCTTGCCTTGCCATTTGACCTCTCTTCCCGTGTGACTCAGAATTGGGGGAGTAGTCAATACTCCGCGAAATAAAAAAGGGAATTGATCTATGGTCGGTTTCGTAACAAACAAATAGAAACTTCTATTTGTATAGTACCTCGTAAAAAAAGACTTTTGTGTTTTTTGAAATTAATCATTTTTTTGTTTTGAAAGGGATTATGTTTCAAGTAAGCAAATAAATCCGAACAAGTGATTGCCGAGATTCGCGCGGGAACGTCCACTTTGAATTTTAAAGAGAAGGTTCGAAAACATATTTATTCTGACTCAGATGGCGAAATGCACTGGAGTACTGATGTGTATCATGCACCAGAATTTATATATGGTAATGTTCATCTATTACCAAAAACTAGTCATTTGTGGATATTATTAGGGGGACCATGTAGATCCAGTCTAGTCTCCCCCTCACTCCACAAGGATCAAGATCAAATAAACGCGCACAAATGGAGTTGACTGCTTTGGTCGACGAATCTTTCTCATAAAGTGTGAAAGTATATACATTTGTATTGAATACTTTATCAAATGAAATGATTAATGACTACCAAAATTTATTTTTTTTTTGAAAAAAAAAAGAAGAGTTGGTGTTAATCAATTCCACATAGAAGAAAGAGTCGAGTATTCATTGATCAAATTATTCACTCCATAGTCCGATAGATCTTTTGAAGAATTGATTAACCATCAATATCTACTGGAGGAGCAGCAATGAAGGCGATAATAAATACAGAAGTTGTGGTCCATTTGTAGATGGAGCTTCGACAGCAGCTAAGTCTAGAGGGAAGTTGTGAGCATTACGTTCATGCATAACTTCCATACCAAGGTTAGCACGGTTAATGATATCAGCCCAAGTATTAATTACACGGCCTTGACTATCAACTACGGATTGGTTGAAGTTGAAACCATTTAGGTTGAAAGCCATAGTGCTGATACCTAAAGCAGTGAACCAGATACCTACTACAGGCCAAGCAGCGCTAATTTACAAAAAAGAAAAGAAAAAAATAAACAAAATTAGAATCTATATAATTTTTAAAGTCATATACTACTTCAAGATCCAAATCTGGACCATCTGTGGAGGGAATACTTTTCATGAATTTTCCTGTAAATTGTAATCAATTATTGTTTTACATACATACAACATAGCAAGTTATGAACGATAATATTTCTATATTCAATATTATCCAACTGCGTGCAGAACTTGGCTTGTTGACTTGTTTGCTTCTATATATTTTATTATTATTATACTCTTTTCATCCTAAATTAATTGACATCTTTTGACTTTTCATAGTCAATAAAATACGATTTAAAACGTAAATATCTCTTACTCTATATGCAAAAAAATACTCCCTCCGTCCCTAAATGATTGTCACATTTGACTTTTGGTGGTCAATAAAACACGATTTAAAATATAAATATCTCTTATTCTAAATGCAAAAAAATTATAATAAGTTGATATTTCAAAAATATATATTGAGACGAATCTAACGAGGTCCCACAAGACTATATTATTTCTTTTCGTTTAGTGAGAATTCGTGATCAAATTTTGTTGTAATTGACCACAAAAGTCAAAATATGACAATCTTTTAGGGACGGAGGGAGTATAAAAAGTTGATGTTTCAAGAATATATACTGAAACATATCTGACAAGATCTCATATGATTATATTATTTCTTATCGTTCAATGAGAATCCAAAATCAAATTTCAAGTTTGACCATGAAAAATCAAAATATGTCAATCATTTAGGGACGGAGAAAGTATTAATTATATATTATATCTTGATCACTCTGTTTTGTCTCTATAAGAACCCCAACTCTTAGCTCGATATTGTAGTAATCGCTGAATGCTTATTACTCTTCATATATATTTCAAGTTTTCTTTATATTTTCTTTGTACTATAATTATTTGTTAGCAAATTTTGTTTGAAATACACTCAATTATTAATATGGGGATTAATGGGCAAGATGATTGTATATTGCCAGTGTTGATTGTGGGTGCTGGCCCTGTTGGCCTTACCCTCGCCTTCCTTCTCACCAAGCTTGGTAATAAAACATACTTATATACCTACTAAAATGTATGTCCTCAAATTATATTGAAACCATATTTCTACGATATCGTATATTTTGTGTGTTCCGTGTTCGGTATTTTTAGTGTAAGAACAACACCGAATTCACTGAGTATGTGGTAATCAAAAACATGACTTGTGAACGATGAAACTGTGGAAATAGGTTTAAGAAATTATATTAGACAATTAATTTATCTTTATTATAATATTTGTTAAAATGATTTGATATGTTTTATATTGATGTTGTGATGTTATATGTGTAGGAGTGAAATGTGCTATCTTGGAGAAAAACAGAGAATTTTCGAAACATCCCCAAGCTCATGTTGTTAACTATAGAACCATGGAGGTGAAATGTGCTACTTTTTCTATATAAATTGCACATTAATCAAGTCACGAAAGACACTTGACTAATACTCTGGATTGTTAGAAAAGGCAAAAAATAAGGATTATCATGTATGTTTCATGTTGAGTCTGTTTTATTTATTAATGTTTTAAATATTCTTATTTATTCACACATGTTTTAGAAGCATTCATAATTTAGTCACTGTATCATCAATTACTCCTTTATTTGGTCATATAATATGCACATAGTTTCGTCTATGATCAATTTTTATACTTATTTGTTTTAGTTTTTATTAATTACTCCCTCCATCCCTTTATTTTAGAACCATTTTGACTTTTTGGGTCAAACTTCGAAAATTTTGACCGTAAATTTTTATTAACCGATAAGAAATAATATAGTTATATTGGATCTTGTTAGATTCCTCTCAATATATATTTTTGAAATATCAAGTTCTTATAATTTTTACACATGTAAAATTAAAAATATTTACGTTTTAAGTCGTGTCTCGGAGACCGTGAAAAAGTAAATGGTTCTTATAAAAAGGGATGGAGGGAGTATGAAATTATATATTTATTTCTATAATAATTATATTATTAGCACATGGTTAAGTTGGCACTGATGTCGCCAATTAAATAGATCATTATATTGAAAGATCAACTTTTTTGTTCATGGGTGGAAAAGAAGACATTAAAAACATGAGTGAAAAAAAAATTCAACATAAAACATATGTGATGATCTTTGTATTTTTCAGCACTAAAAATCTACAAAACATTTGTGATAACATGCTATAACCAATTAATGAGTCAATTGCACAAATAGTCCCCGATAGTATCACCAAGTTGCAACTTAGCCCCCAATAGTGGCACTGTTGCAGTTTAGTCAACGAAAATGGCACAAAGATCCCTAAGCCACCTCCCTCCCTCCCTCATCTGCCTACTAGCCACCAAAACTACTGCCTCCTTTATCCTTGAAACTGGGGTGGGGGTAGGATTTCAAATTTGGGGATGGTGTGGGTTGAGGTGGGGGGTAGGGTGTCGAATTTGGATATGGAGGTACGATTTTGAATTTTGGGTTGTGGGGTGGAGGTAGGGTGGATTATTGGTGGTGGTGGGATGATGAAGATGTGAGGAAGAGGAAGATAAGTGAAGAAGTGAATTTTATCAAGGGCAAAATAGCCATTTTATTAGGGAGTAACACCCTCCTTTGCAAAAAAAAAATATATGGATGCTCCAAGTTAAATTTTAAGCTTCAAAAGGTTCTAATTTGCCCCAATCTCTATACTTTGATGGATAAAACTATTTAGTGCTATGCATGATTACATCACTTACATGGTAACCTCTAGTTTGATCAGGGAAACCACATAAAGTGAATCTGCAAAGAGGTAATGGTGTTTGTCGCTAAAAAAAGTTGGGTAATTTTAAAATTACATAGAAGCCCCAATATTATTCTTAAAAAGCCATAAAACGTCATATTAGGGACCATTTTCGTATATGCTATACACTTATGGGACCATTTGCACATCATTTCATTTACGAGGATCAAAGTGCAACGAACACCCAATTACTGAGACTATTTCAGTAATTACCTCTCACTTTATCCATAAAAAGTAATGCCCATGTTTTGATAGCACAATTTGGTAATATATGTATATACAGGTGTTCAGAAAAATAGATGATTTATGTGGGGATGTATTGAAGGCCCAACCACCAATCGAACAGTGGAGGGACTTCATATATTGTACATCTGTCACGGGTCGTATTATCGGCGTTGTTGATCAGCAACGACCTCAAGGTAATATGCTTCTGTTGCAATATTAGCACTTCATCGTACTAATTACAAACTCTTCACCTGTATATTTGATGTTGACGCTTATCATTTTTTAAGATATATCATATTATTTGGTAAAAGAAGTAGAGTGGACAAACGACATCAGACATCACTAACGTTTTATTTATTTTACCAGATCAACCATTCATACTCATTTCGATCCAGATTCACTGATGATCATAAAATGTTGAACTCGTCTACTTTCGACAATTTTCACCATTAAATGTGAAATTTGTCAAGTGTCTCCTAAATTGGAGAGTATGACTTAGTCCGCACACATAAATTACTTACTAGTTTAGGTGTGTGGACTAAATTACTCTTTCCCAGGAAAATAAACTCCGGGAAGATAGAATAGAAATTACTATGAGTAATTTTTTTTTTTAATATTCAAAATGAATAAACACGTTTAATAAAAAAGTTTATTCTTTTTTTACGATTTAGTGTTTATATTATAACACGATAATTCAATCTAGATTTGCAACAAACTTGAGCTTGTACACAAATACCGCTGCCGTTTCTGAATCATGTTTGCAAAAACGATGTTTCCTTTTTTTCTGATATATGTCAATGTATAAAATAAAATTTAAAACTAGCGGATTAAATCAAAGAAATAGAACGAATTAATTGATTCATGGGTCTAGTTTTTTTAGACTATGATTAACGGAGACCTTCCTACTCTTACTCAGTTTGATAAGTAATTTTTGTGTGTGCTAATTATCCTCTCTAGTATTGGAAATATAAATATTTAACAGTTTTTACATGTTACCGGTAAAAGATTGATGTAAGTAAATAAGTGGAACGATTTATGAACTTCGATGATATATTTAAATATTGAAGGTGAGTATGAATAATTAATCCGATAAACAAAATAAAGTGTCAATGGTGTGTGGTATCATTTGCTAAAAAGATAATATACTTCTTTGCTAAGATTGTCAATCGATATACAATGATAGAAATAACGAACCAACTATAGTTAAATATTTGCCATCATTAACTTGGCTCCAATATCTTTTCATTTGTTTCATAAAATTTTCAAAGTTGATGAGTCACGGATCATGATTGGAGCAAAAATGTGATCACGATTATAATTAGCTCCAATATCTTTTCAATTGTTTCATAAAATTTTCAAAATTGATGAGTCATTGATCATGATGTTATTATTATTCTTGGCACATTGATTTCTCTATGATTTTATTTGGGAACTATTGATGGGTCAATTTTGGGAACAAGCTCGTTAGTATATTAACGTGGAGAATTGACATTAGTTACAAGATTATATTGTAAACCAATCCTAATAAGAATACATTTATCTCAATCAACTACCTTGGCCTAGTGATTGTAGATTTAATAGAGGTCATGGATTTAAGATTTGGAGAGGGTTTAAATATTTACGGATGCATCTGCCCCATTGTAGTATAGATTTCCCTCATCGATAGTGTATGATTTCATTACTTGTATGATGCCGATTGGTTAAAAAAAATATTTATCTGACAAATTTAAAATTTAAATTAGTTCTGACCAAACTGAATTTTTTGGTTTAAGAATTATGTTAAGATGCACATTTCACATTGGAATTCGGTGTTCTCCATGTCAATATATAAGATTTTGTGTTACCCCTTTATATCAATTAGTTTTAGAGCGGAACCTCACACAGGTGAGGGGAAGTGTTTAAATGCACATTCCACATCATAAGTTGGTGTACTCCTAGGACTACTTTGTCTATCTATTAATCATCTCGAAATAAAAAAATACTACTCCCTATATTTTTTGGTAGTCATTTTCACATAGATTAAAAAAATAGTCGAACTGTATATTGAAAATATAAAATTATCACTGATTGAAATTATATCATTAGATGATTGATAATTTAAATACAATAACTAAGCAAAAAAATACATTGAGAATATGGTTACAATTTACTTTAATGACAACTATTTTGAAAAAGATTAGTTACAACAACAATTAAAAAGGCAGATAAGAGAAGAAATATGTAGAGATCTAATTTGCAAGTTTGTACTTTTGACATAAATGGGCAACTTTTAAAGTAACAACGATTAATAGCAACCTCCACGGCTCCACCTATAGATCATATCGACAATTACATCTCATATTGTTTTCTATTATCTCATTTAGACGGGAGTCGGTTTAAAGACATTGTAACAAGTTAGTGTTAACGTTTATGCTCTCTACTTTGTGACAGATTTTGATGAGAATGCGAGTCCCACAACGATGTCCCATTTCTCTCAATACAAGCTTGTGGCGTTATTGCTAGACAAACTCAACAATCTTGGCTTCAAAATCAAACACCCCGAAACCAATCAAGACGAAAATGGACAAATAATTAAGAACAATGACATTTTAATGGGGCACAAGTGCATCTCAGTGAATCCAACTAATCATGGTGTTACAGTTACTATTTCCTTCGAGAAAGAAGGAGTTTCCATAGAAAAAGATATAGAATGCAAATATCTAGTGGCTGCAGATGGTGCAAGAAGTTCGATAAGAGATATGGCGGGGATCAAATTCGAAGGCTTGAAAAACTTGCAACCGCAAGTTAGTGTACATTTTTTTAGCCGGGAATTAGCCAAGTTCTTGGCTGAAGATAGACCTGGGATGATTTACATGGTCCTGAATGGTAAAGCCTTAGCTGTTATTGCTCACAATCTGGAGCAGGGGGAGTTTGTCATGCAGGTATATGTTATTTTGCCGAACGACGTTGTTTGTGATAAAACTACTAGCCTTCTTAGTTTTACATTTAGCGAAGTTGATTACCCGCTTGATACATTTGAAAGCACGTACCTACATTCTCCTACATTTTAAACGTTAAAAGAGCTGCGTGCGGCCAAGATAAAAAAAGCATGTAGTCTCAACTATCAAATTACTTATTGACAATCCTCTGTTTTGGCCTTAAATTTATGTTATGCTGACATTATATTTTAATGTTTTTATTATGAAAATCTCCTAGCTTACGTTATGATATGTTCATTGTTATAGTTGCCATACTTTCCACCCCAACAAACACTTGAGGACTTCCGCTCTAAGGTAACATTCATTTTTTCTTATGCTTCGTCTTTCTAAGTATATGTAACCTATCGCTTATCATGACCTTTATTTTTGAAATTGTGGAAATGGAACAGAGGTTAATAACTGAATTGATTGGTCGAGACTTTGAAGATGTAGAAATAAAGGGGGTTAAGCCATGGTTCATGCACGCTCAAGTAGCTGACAAGTTCTTAACTAGTGATAACAGAGTCATACTTGTTGGCGATGCTGCTCATCGCTTCCCTCCTACCGGTGGATTTGGTATGCATTTACCCTTTCGAGAAGCTATTACTGAATTCATTATACGACCCTCTTAGTCTATTTAGGCAGAGTCTCTTCAAACGTTTTAAGACATGTTGATATGTTGGTACTGGTCGGACAGAATTTCTGTTTGAGTCGATAGATATTGTTACTTCGCAATACTTGTCATTTTGATATACGGGAATTGATCGTATAGGTATGAATACTGGAATTCAGGATGCTCATAATCTTGCATGGAAAATGGCATATGTGATGCAGGGTATTGCACCACAATCTTTTCTTTCCACTTACGAAGTTGAACGCAAGCAGGTACTGCATTCGATACTAACTAATTAATTTGCGAACTTTCACCCCTGCATTCATCATCTCATATTATGTTGCGATATCTTTTGCATCGACATAATGTATTCTAGATCATTCTCGAGGCCTTAGTATCTCCTGTATCCATCTTAATACTCCCTCCATCCCATAATGTTTGTCCATTTTTCCTTTTTTGGAAATTTCAAAATTGAGTATCATTTGGTTCAAAATTATGGAGGGAAAGTTGATAATGTGAGATAAATTTAAAATTTTCTAAAACTTTGTGCAAAAGTGAGTAGGACAAACAAAATGGGATGGAGGGAGTACTATTCTGTTTCGAAAATTTGAAGATTGCCACTTTCAACACTGCATTCAGTGTCGGAAACTTCAAAGAAGCCGTCGCAGTTCATACTGCACTTGGTCTTGATCCCACGATTTCAGCTTCAGGTACAATGCAAGTTAGAACAAAATCGAAATTACATTCTTATTTATAAATGTAACGTTGATCTCATCGGTTTTACTTTGTAGTACACCAAGCGATTAATGGTCCTATGGGTTCCCTTTTGCCATCTGCCTTGAAGAGAACAATCCTAAATGCCACTTTTAGCATTAGCCATGTAACGCTTTCGGATTATTTATTGAATGAGAAAAATCCAATTGGAGCATCAAGACTTGCTAAAGTTAAACAGATACTTGAAGATAGATTAACCATTCCAATTCGATTCCCAGCCGAAGATTTAGGTTTCAGGTACCTCAGAGGTGCATTGGTCTCAGATGGTAGTGAAAATGATTTATCACAAACATTTCAACCATCTAATGGAACTCGGAGGAAGTATATACCCTCGACAGAACCTGGATCAAGGTTGCCTCACATGAACATCAGGCTATTGTCTAAGTCCTCAAGCAAGGTATTTAATTGTTCAAATACATCTCCTAATAACAGCCCAAATATCGCATTAGAGTACCGAGCTTATGCACCTAACCCGAATAATTAATTATCATGTTGTTAACTATTTCAGGCGACGATTATGTCTACGTTGGATCTTACATCAAGTGAGAAGGCAGAGTTCGTGTTCCTTATAGCGCCAATAGAAGAGTCATATAAGCTGGCTCGTGTTGCATTCAAGGTGTCGAAAAGTCTGAATGTTCCCTTGAAAGTATGTGTAATGTGGCCAGAAAACACGACAAATCTAAGTGGTGGAAGCGAGGGGGTGCTTGAGCCATGGAAAAACGTCGTAAATGTTGTCGAAATTAAGAACTCTCCATCTTCACCATCATGGTGGGGACTCTGCAAGATGGAGAAATCAGGAGGCATTCTTGTGAGGCCTGATGATCATGTTGCTTGGCGTTTGAAATCAGGGGATTTGGAAGAGCCTGAAGTGAAGGTTAAACAAGCTTTTGAGACAATTTTTGGCCTAAATTCTACATAGTTGGGTGGAGTATTGTCTTTTTGTTTCAAAGCTTTTTTTATCTTTTTTTTCTTTGTCTTTTTGTTTCAAAGTTGCCTACTTGTTGAATGATGTACGCAATGAAATAAATTTCGTATAAACTTTGCCATTAAACCAAAATCATATGGCACGCTGACCGGTTATTGTTATGTTAAGAATTTTCTATTAACATTTCTCTTAATGCATTAATTACACAATTTGATGTGAAAAGACTGGGTGCATCAATACTTCCATGCATGAGGTTCATCAAGGGGGTTTGGGTATAATATCTTATAAATTAAGGGCCACGATGCAATTATCTATATAATTAAGGGTCACGTTACAATTATCTATACATTTGTGGGTCAATTTATAAATCACATATATATTTACTACTTTTATTTTGGATTGATAAATATGTGGTACTATACCATTGTTATACTATAATTTGGGTACAAGTTATGTTGATATTTTGATATTATTTCATGTACCAATGATGAAGTTTCAAGTGGGTACAGTACCCACGTGAAACCTTTAAATGAGTACATTAATGAACCTGATGCATATAATTATTGATGCACCGAAATCGGACTCCAATTTGATTGCTAGATTTTGTATAATTGCATGATAGTCATTTATAGAAATCTTAGGAGAACAAATTTTAGTAGGACCATAATTTTCTACGGAATAAAAGTCCTTACCTGTTTTTAATAAACTAGTAAACGATTATGTCCGTTGTATGTGGGGAATATGGTTCAACATAATTCAAGCTAAAAATTGTTATATTATCTATACATTTTTTATTTTTAAAATTATTGTGTTTATATTGTTATGTTTGGAACAAATACACTGAAGAAATATAGAGAGGGAGATATTTTATTGATGATAATTGTTGTTGTGAATACATTATAGAGATACCTATATAAATATATAAACACTAAACCTAATTCTAACATTGTGGGTCTATGGGCTAGGGTTACTTGCCCATTAGCCTAACAACCTCCCTCAAACTCATGGTAATTTTATAGAATTTCCATGAGTTTGCAATAAACATTACAATATTAATAATACTTAAAAAACATATATAAGTATGTAATTGCATCCTTCAATGCGATAATCTTCAATTGGTTGTATAAACCGCTATAACCACTATTCGCTCAGTCGGTGCATAGGTTCCTCCGTCGGTGCGTATAGGACTCGCCAGACAATGCATATAGGACTCGTCAGACAATGCGTACTCGCCAGACAATGTGTATAGGACTCGCCAGACAATGCGTATCGGACTCGCCAGACAATGCGTATAGAACTCGCCAGACAATGCGTAATTCGCCAATCAATATTTATGAGGAACACCATTTTTTTCTCTCGAACATATCAGATTATCGCAAAAAAAAAATTTCTTTTTTTTCAAACGAATGCTCAAGTATGATACATATGTAATGATATTGAGACTTATCTTGAGTAGTAGAATACTTAAGTATATATATGTAAATTACTTCTATTGTTTTTATTATATTTTTCAATTCATTATACATTATTTTGTATAATCTTATATTCATATTTTGTATCTTTTATACATAAGTATAATCAGTAAATTAACTATTCCTCAAGGAAATATAATCATTATCATACATTTTATACACAAGTATAATCAGTAAATTCATATTTTGTATGTTCACAAGAAGATAAAGTAATTGTACACTTATTTTAGTCATGCAAAACACAAAAAAAGTCACTTTTATAAATTCACATAAAATATGAAATAGTAGTCAATCTTTTTTGTTTAAGAAAAGATACCTATTCAGCTATTCTACCATTAATTTAAAGATATTGAGACTTGAAGACATGTGATTAACTGGATCAATTGATTTTATATTTTAATTTGACAGTGATCCAAGTTATATTTTATGTTGACAGTGATCTCGATTTATAAGCTACCATATTTGTAATGTGAACATGTGATAATTTATTTCCAAGGAACGACTACAACTTCACTTGATATTTATTATGTCCCTCCTAATTCAAATAAGTCTATAGAAATTTATAGTAATTTATATATAGTTTATGATTTGAATATCAATTATTAAAAAAAGTTATCAAAACACTAATATCATCTTAGGAAATGAATATAGCAAAACACAATTGATTTTATTTATTACTCCATATTTATTAATTTATAACAATCGGCCAAGCGAAAATAAATTAGCAGCTTAAAACTGAAAAGTTCATCCGACACACTTGCTTGATTAAGCAAAAATATATATGTAATAATTTTTGAAGACGAATTCAATGATATCAATTTTATATATTCTGGATGAATGAGTAAAAAGTAATTTGTATTAAAATTCGACACGATATCCCAAAACATTCATTAAAAAGAAATGGAAGGAGTATAATATTTTTTATATCTTATACATTTTTTTTTATTATCTTAATTTCATATTTACATTTGAATAGTTACAATCTTTTTTCCAAATTCTTACTCTAATTGATAACTTAGATCATTCAAGATTTAAAAAATTTTGTTTTTAATTTCTAAACTAAACTTATTAAATTTTATTTCTTTGTGACTTGATCATCATCTCAGCAATGATCTCATATTCTCGTGTACATACTCCTACTAAAGTCTATTTGATGAAGAGTTTCCATTTTGGAAGCAATACTAAAATTCTAAATAAAGTTGTCGCCTTTTTAGACTAATTGGTACTTGGTAGTGATCGAACTATTACAGTCTTACAGATAATTATTAAAATAAAAGAGGTCATAATAATAATCAAGGTATATGTCGCATTCCAGATATCCGTATCTTTATTTTGATATTTTATATATCTATATAAAAATATGTTAAAAGGATTGGTGTTTCTTTCCTTTTTGTTATGTCCAAAATTGCCCTTCTCAACAAAATTAATTATAAAATCATTATTGTTATTACATAATTAATCTATCTTTTAATAATCACATGCCCTTATATATTATTACTTGGAAAATGAAAAGCTTTTGTATTTGACATGAAGCGTCTTGATATTTAGTGTTTATGTAACAACTTTGATAATAATATGATTATTTTAACAATGATTATATTCATAATTAAAATATTAAGAAGTTACATGATTTTCATTATTTAATTAGTTTTTACAATTTCATGACATTAAGGAATAATTAAATCAATAATTAAGATAAACTTTTTGTGCAACTCACTCACCCTGAATGATGGCATTCTTTTCTATGTGATCTTTGTAGTATTAGATTTTTTAATCCCTCAACCAGGGGCGTATCTGGGGGACAAGGTGGGCCATGCCCCCTTTAAATTTTAGATATTAGTTAGGGTTAATGACACAATCGATCACTCATGTTTTATAACGTTCACCATTCGATTAGTCATATTTCATTTTGATCTTTTTGATCACTCATATTTCAATATTATGTTTCAGTAGGTTTGTGGATTGACTTTTTATTGAATTCAATTTTTAGCCAAACTGATCCATAATTCGGAGGGGTAAAATAGTCAATTAACATAAAATCATTTTAGAGTCCATAATTTAAAAATCCTCCGAATTAAGCATGAGTTTTTAGATTTAAATTAGTTAAAAAAGAATTATGTTTATTGACTATTTTACCCCTCCAAATTAAGGATCAGTTTGACTAAAAATTGAGTTTGATGGAAAAGTCAATCCATAAACCAACTGAGATATGATATTAAAACATGAGTGATCAAAAATGTCAAAATGAAACATGAATAATCGAATAGTTAACATTATGAAACATGAATGATCGATTGTGCCATTAATCCTATTAGTTATAAAATATGTATGAATAAGTATGATATTACACTAACATGATGTTTTGTGCGTAGCTCAAATGGTTTGGAGTTGTTTCTACATATGCAGGATGGTTAGGTTTGACCGTTTGAGTCCCTCTACCATCGTTTTGTGCTTTTATTTGTTGTTAGTTTAAGTATTTTTCACATTTAGCTCTCTATTTTATTTTAGTTTTAATTGGAGTTGTTTTTATTTTTTAAATTGATCTCCTACAATCTCATCATGATTTCGCTCGTGCATTTTCATTCTAAGTAATTAGTTTTTTTTGTTGTGTCTATGAGTGCGATTCCCATCTTTAAACAACAAAATAACTATTATATCTATAACACTACTTTAAATAATAAACACACATTTTAAAATATTTAAAATATTTAAAACAAGTTCCACTCATGTAGTCATAAAAAATTAATCTTCTTTTTGGTGATGAAAGATAATTAGTTTAATAATAACATGTATACTTACTGGTCAAACTTCTTCAATAACGGCCATAAAAAATTAAAGGCTAGTTGGTGATTGCCCTCTCATCTCAATTGCCGTACTTTTTTCTATGTGATTTTTATAGTATTAGTTATTTATGTGACTTATGAACTATCAATTTTTTTTACAGTGTTCTGAATTGTATTTTCATCTTCAAACAATAAATTAACTATTACATTTTTGACACGACGACTTTAAATAGTAGAGACACATTTTAAAATATTTAAAATAATTAAAACAAGTTCAACTCTTGTGTTTTCCATCCTATAACTTTCCATCATTATTGGGCTATGAGAGTAGGGGACAAGGGTAAGTGTTACGTAGGCTGTTGAAGAACAAGTGATTGAGTACACTAATTATTTAAAATATGCATATTTTTTAGAGTAGTATTAGGATAATAATTTTGATGTTTAAAGTTGAAAAAATAGTTCAATCATGATATGAAGAAAAGATTGATAGTTTAGAAATACTGATATGATTTACTATGTAACTAGGGTATTCTTGTGCATACCCCATCTAAAAATAGAATTAGTTTAGTATGAATTTTTTATAATTTGGACGTTGATGAATTGTTTTATTCTATTAAATGGGAATCAAATTATTCTATCATATAGGAATCAAACAAAAATTAATAAAATGGATATTGTCTCTTATTCATCTCCAATTCCTACAATAATAATATTATTTTTCATATACTATTATGGAATTAAAAAAAAATTGAACCATTTATATATATTATCATTAGCTTTTTTTCTTTTTGATGTAATATCCATAGCTTTAAAAAATGTTTTGAATATTTATATGTTGTCGTTAGCTTTTCATCTTTTGATGTAATATTAAAAGCTTTAAAAGAAAATTTGAACTATTTATATATTATCGTTAGCTAAAAAAATTCGAATGACAAATAAATAATCCACATTAAAATCGTAGATCCATCCGATAGAATGACCACATAAAAAAAGAAAATAATAGTTTTTTTTTTTTTTTTTTTGTAAATTAGCGATGAGGTGAGATTCGAACTCAGGACCTTCTGGTCACTAGCGCGAGCCTTTTCCACTAGGCTATTCGAGTATCTCAAAAAGAAAAAAAAAAAAAAAATAATAGTTGAAAAGGCAACTTGCCAATTGCCACAAAATCAAGATTAAACTAGTAAAGGTTTGGAGTAGTTTTGATCAATTTTCTTACTAATAAGTATTCCATTCGAGTGACTCCACATGCAAATAATACTATTCAATAATCATAAGCTAAAGTATTAATCTAATAACAAGTTAAAATCGACTGATAAAATTGACTCGTTCTTCCTCATTTTCTTAATACTCTTTTAAATTGAACACAAGTACAATTATTGTTGTCTCTATAAGAAGCTCAACTCTTTGCTCGACATAGTCACTTATTACATATGCTTGCTTTCAAGTTTCTTTATATTTATATATATTTCTTTCTATAACAAATAATTTTGTGTGAAATATTAATACACTATATATTAAAATGGGATTTAACAGGCTTGATGATGATTGTATATTGCCAGTGTTGATTGTGGGTGCTGGCCCTGTTGGCCTTACCCTCGCCTTCCTTCTCACCAAGCTTGGTAATAACATGTCACTATTATATATTTCTATCTTACATAAGGCTTGTATATATTTTACTTTAGATAATAGGCTTAGATTGTCTCCTATATTACGGTTATGGGTTATGATGAGAACATCGAATGACGTAGTGGTTACAAAGACTTCTAGTGACTTAAAGGTTCTCGTTCGATTCTCATATACGGTTATGGATTATGGGATGATTGATATATGAAATATCGAACAGCCCATCATTAGTCTCCCACAAGAGGGTTATTTGAAATAATGGATGATATGGATAATGTTGGAGGGGATAATTGAATTATTCTCATGTAATCTTTACAAAAAGCTTGAAAGATTGTAGGCGCCAACTCTTTCTATTTTACCTTCTTTGATTTGATATTTTTAGTCAATAATTTGATTAAAAAAGTTAAAAAGTAAAGTTTTTGAAGATTTTTTTATTTATTTTTCAAGAATTGATAATTAGAGAGTAACTTTGTTCTATTTGGATAATAAAGACCCTTGTGTCATATTTTCTTTTCTTTTTATAATATTTTCTAAATTGTATGTATTTATTTATTTATTTTTTTTCAAAAAAGGGGAGTACCCTTTAATTTTATTAATACGAACAATACATTACAATCATGAAACATCAATACAATTCGTAAACTCACAAATTCAAGGAAATAGGCGACTAGCATCAAACTAGTGAGAGAATCCATCTCTCTAACCAATTTCCTTGCTAGCAAAAGGGCTCGAACCCGAGACCTCCGCTAAAGGTGTCAGCATGCTTGCCGCTAAATTATATGTATTTATGTATATACTGCAAATGGACGAAAGATTAGAAAAATAAATTATTTTTCAACTAATTTTTATTATAGAGGGTGAGAGATAAGGTATGTATTTTGATAATGAGGTGGATATGATATGATCGCGAAGGATGATAATTAATTATAAAATAACATCTACAGTGGATATATATATAGTCATATGTTTGAAGTTATTCCCTAAAGTTCCCATCACTTTAAGTTGACCATAGTATATTTAATTTTACGATTAAATTGACCATCTATAGATGTTAATTTATTTCAATGTTGGTATAAAAACTTTCATATATGTATTATTTAGTGTTCCAACGGTATTCTCATGTTAAAAAAAAACTCAGTCTATTTGAACTACGTACAAATCTTTGTGATAAGGACAATTTTAAAAAAGATATAAATTATTAAATGGGACAAATTAAAACGAAAATAATAATAATAATATAAAGAAAAGAGATAATAGTAGTACTATGCATGTAATAATATATCGGTTCTGGTCTTATATGTAGGGATAAAATGTGCTATATTGGAGAAAAGCAAAGAATTATCGAGACATCCCCAGGCTCATTATGTTAACAATCGAACAATGGAGGTTTGTTTATTGACTTACTCTTTGCTTATTGGAGACTCAATCGATACTTCCATATATTATGAATAACGTTCGAGATATCTCTATTTTTTTCCCGGGAATCTTTAGAATTACTGGTGCATATTTGATTTTTGCATTTTCTTATAAGTAATATATTGATACATAGGTGTTCAGAAAGATGGATGGTTTAGCTGATGAATTGTTAAAGTCCCAACCCCCTGTTGATCAATGGAGGAACTACATATATTGTACTTCGTTGATGGGTCGGGTTCTAGGCTCAGTTGATCAAATGGCAAGTGAAGGTAACATATACATAGTCGCTTTGTTAATTAGGGGCAATTTAGTAATTTCTCAAATTCATATTCTGAAAAAATAATTGAACCCATAAAAATTAATATGTGAAATGATTAAATTGCTTCTGATTAATTAGTCAATAAATAACATTATAATTGGCCAATGTGCTGATCCAGTGACCAAATATGAACGGACAAAATTACCCTTGCTAAAAACTTACAAAATGCACCAAAAATCTTTCAAAACGCCCCAGTGACCAAATTTGCCCAAAAAATGCAGTTGAGTTCTACCATGGTCCATTTAAAATGAGGTGATCTACCTGAAAATATTAGATACTTTCAGTCATCTTTGGTACCATTAACCCTTTCACATATTATTTTGAAGGTAGTCCTGCAACCAGGGCAAAAGTTGAGTTATATTTGTATGTTAACTAAAGGGAACTAGTAATAATATGTGGGTGGATTTGAGTATTATAAAATGGATGTTTAAACTGGCATATATTTTGAAATGGGTGTTCGATATACTCAAATACTCCCTCCATCCCTATATGATTGGTACATTTTGACTTTCATGGTAAAGAAAACACAATTTAAAACGTAAATATCTCTTATTATATATGTGAAAAAATTCTAAAAAGTTGATATTTCAAAAATATATGTTGAGATGAATCAAACAAGATCCCACATGACTACATTATGTTTAATGAGAATTCTTGATCAAAATTTCTAAAGTTTGACCACGAAAGTCAAAATGTACCTGTTAAGATGCACACCCACATACTCTTAACAGTATCAATCATTTAGGGACGGAGCGAGTATATTGTAATACAAATGTTAATTTTTATATTAATTTATTTTTTTATATAATTTTTTTTGTAAAAAGTGTCTGTTCGATTGAACGGGCCAAACCAACACACTTCCGCCCCTGATTACACATGTTCGAAAAGTAGTTTATACGCCACAAAAAGGTGCCATTACACGAGAGTAAGAGTGTTGTTTAAGTCCCCTGTCGCGCCGACCTAAGTGCTTAGAGGACGCTCGCCTATAGCGTTGTGTATGTAAGCTCAGCTTAGAGCCTTAGACAGTGTTAGAAATCAGTCTTATTATGTGTCATAATGGATATTGTCTACATTGTTACAGAATTTGATGAGAATGATAGTCCGACAGGAGTGTCGCATTTCTCCCAACACAAACTTGTGAGGATAATACTAAACAAGCTCAAAGTTCTTGGGTTCAAAATCAAACACCCAGAAACCAATAACGACGAAAATGGACAAACAATTCGGGACAAGGATATACTAATGGCGTCCAAATGCATCGCGGTTACTCCAAATAATCAAGGTGTTAGAGTGACTACTTTAGTAGAGAAAGAAGGAGTTTGTACAGAGAATTATATAGAATGCAAATATCTGGTGGCTGCAGATGGTGCAAGAAGTTCAATAAGAGAGATGGTTGGGATCAAGTTTGAAGGTCTTGGAAACTTGCAATCATTAGTTGGTGTCCACTTTTTTAGCCGCGAATTAGCTATATATTTGGCTAATGAAAGACCTGGGATGCTCTACTTGATCATCAATAGTAAAGCTGTGTGTCTTGTCTCTTACAATCTAGCCGACGGGGAGTTCGTTATGCAGGTATGTATATTATATCGATCGAGATTATCGGGAGACATAATCAGGGGCGGATCTAGCTATTCTAAAGTGCGTGTTCGAAATTGACATATTTTGAAGTGGATGTTCAAAACACTTAAATATATTGTTATATAAATATAAATGTCGATCTTTTATATAAATTTATTTTAAAAAGTGCTTGTTCAAGTGAACAGAACAGGCACAAACCTATATACCTTCGCTAGTGGACATAATATAATCATGTGGGGTATTGTTAGATTCGTTTGAAGATATATTTTTTGAAATATCTTCTTCTATAATCTTTTCGCATGTACAATTAAAAGTGTTTACGTTTTAAATCGTATCTCGATGAGGGGAGAAGGGATGGGCTATGAGGCAGCATACACAATGGGTGGGGGAAGAAGATGAGTTACTTGAAGAATATGATTAATGACATGTATAATATGAAAAGAAAAAATCGCCCATGAGAAAAATGTTTAAAGGTCAACGAAGTGCATTTTCTGAGTGACCAAAATACACATTATAAGGACATAAATGTTAGAAAGAGATACTAAGTGATCGATTGGAAACTTTTAACAACGTTAGTGATTTATAATGTCATGTGCCCTTTTAACATATTGTTGCTCCTCTCAAGTGTCAACATATGGTTCCAATAGTAATGTTATTTCTTGGCTTACGTTATGATTTGTTTATTGCTATAGATGCCGTACTTTCCACCGCAACAGACACTCGAGGACTTCGGCTCTATGGTAAGACTAGTCTAAATTAGGACAAATTTTTGAAATGATAGTAATATTTGGTCTCATCTAAATTATGCTTTCTTTTTTCTTTGATATTCCTTTGATTATAACTTTGAATGAAACTTTATGTTATATGTTAAAATATTGAGTTAATTGTCGAACTGGTCTCTAATAATGACACCAAGTTCGATTTGGTCACAATAATAGTTTAGTTTCAATATTAAGTGACACAAAAAGCTACACTTTGGTCCCCAAACTAACGTCTTAGTTGATGAATCTTACTGTTGGCGCGGACTAAACTGCTACCATGACACTATTGGAAACCAAAGTGCAACATGGTTCCGTAATCGAGACCATTTTGACAATTAACTAATGTTGATGAACATATTTAACTAATTTTAAGTGTAATTCATCATTTAATGTGTTCAAGGATGAACCAATGAAGTAATATTTCTTTATAGTATATGTTAACTGTTTATTCTGTTGTTGATAAATGTTGCTTGGATCTGTGGTAGATGGGCAAGAAGTTAATATATGAATTAATTGGTCGAGAGCTCGGAGATGTTCAAATAATGGGGGTCAAGCCATGGTTCATGCATGCTCAAGTAGCTGAGAAATTCATAACTGGTGATAACAGAATCATCATTGTCGGCGATGCTGCTCATCGCTTCCCTCCTGCTGGCGGATTTGGTATGCAACTTCATCCTTCATTCACTTATATACAGCTCCACGTCTCCATCGCGAAAATAGGACACTCGTATATACGAACAGATTATAACACTAAGTGTGATTTGTAAATACTATTGGAACTGTTATAAATTAGGAAAGAAAATGACACTTGAAAATGTTGGCTAGGGATGAATACTGGAATTCAGGATGCTTATAATCTTGCATGGAAACTGGCATATGTAATTCGGGGTATTGCACCGCAATCTTTTCTTTCCACCTACGAAGTTGAACGTAAACAGGTAATGTAATTTCTTCTCAAAACTACATTATAAGCATATGCATTATTCATCATAATTGGATATTCATAAAATCTTACTTCCAATAGATCGCGAGTTTCCTCACTTCATTCTGCATCGACAATTTCAAAGACGCCATGTCAATTCATACTGCACTTGGTCTTGATCTAACCATTGCTGCTTCAGGTACAACTTATTATAACAAAATTATACATAGGCCAAAGCCATTGTTACGAGCATTTAACAAGTTAACAGCTTATTCGCCCTTACTTACTGGTCGTTTTTTCAGTAGTGTACTTAATTTTAAACGTAACGTTGATTTCCTGGGCTTTGTTTGTAGTACACAGAGTAATCAATGGTACTATGGGTTCGATTTTGCCAGCTGCCCTGAAGAAAGTAATTCTAAATTGGACTCTTAGCATTAGCAATGTAATGATTTCAGAGTTTTTCTTGAATGAGAAAAGTCCATTTGGATCATCAAGACTTGCTAAAGTAAATCAGATATTTGAAGAGGGAAAGACACTTCGCCTTCGATACCCAGCCGAAGATTTAGGTTACAAGTACCTCAGAGGAGCATTGGTCTCTGAAGGTGGTCGTGACGATATATTGAATAATGCAATTCAATTATCTGATAGAAGTAAGAAGAAATACGTTCCCTCCACAGAACCTGGATCGAGGTTGCCTCACATGAACATCCGGCTTTTGTCCAATTCGTCTAGCAAGGTATTCCATCTATATATTATTCATTTTCAGAATGAAAATAATGGTAACAATTATATAGTCTTGATGGTATCTACATAAATGATCACTCTATGAGTTATTTCAGGCGACGATTATGTCTACACTAGATCTCACGTCGATTGAGAAGGCTGAGTTCGTGTTCATCATAGCGCCAATGCAAGACTCATATAAGCTAGCTCAGACTGCATTGATGGTGGCAGAAGGTATCAAAGTTCCCTTGAAGGTTTGCGTAATGTGGCCAGAAAATACGACTAATTCGAGTGGTGGAAGCGAGGGGGTGCTTAAGCCATGGACTAACATCATAGATGTGGTCGAAATCAAGAATTCTCCTTCTTCGGCATCGTGGTGGGAACTATGCAAGATGGAGACGTCAGGAGCCATTCTTGTTAGGCCTGATGATCATGTTGCTTGGCGTTCCAAGTCTGGAAATGTGAAAGATCTTGAATTGAAGGTGAAACAAGTTTTTGAGTCAATTCTTGGACTCAATTGAAGTTCTGAGCAGCTGGGAAACAGAGTATTATTTCGTATTGGTTCACTTAAATGTGTCTTATGACAAAGTCGGAATTATGTAATAAAAATGAACTTACTTCACCTCGAACGAATATTTGAAAGGTCCAAATAATTATGAATAAGTGACGAACCACTATAACTTCTCAAAATATAAGTTTTCTATCTAAATAAGTTGCCTTATAGTGTTATCACACTCTAGTAAGTAGTAGTAAGTAGTGATCAAGAATACGCTTAAATTTGATATTCTTAAGAATTACATTTCTAAAATAAAATGCATAGTTTCAATCAAAATTTTATCGAGCCCAATCAATTTCAATTTCACTCATTTATTTTAAAATTCAAATTCAATTGATTTATCACAAACTTAGTTCATTTACTTAATTAGTAAAATTAATAAATATTTAACAAAATTCTTAAATTACAATAGTATCAAGATACATCTAGACCATCCGTAAAAGGGGTTTATGTGGGTTTAAAATGGATTGCAGTTAAGAATTATCAAAAATAATAAGGGACTAAAGTTTGGGGTGCAAGTTTGAAGATCAAATTTTATCCTAGATTAAGTTGGGGAAATGAGGTGCAAGGTCCCACACATGAACAAAAGGGCCAATAGCACACTGACACTCGGCCCGCTGCAGGGCTTGTACAGGGCATGGTTGTACCAACCCTGGCGGGCCCATGGCGGCACGCGATTGGCCCCTTCTTTTTTTATTTTTCTCACTTTAAATACATTATTTGCCCAATAATTAATTCAAATAAAAATATAAAAAATATACCATTATTTTATATTTTTCGAAATCTATAAATAGAGTCTATATTTGTTTCATTTGAAAAAAAAAAGAGTTTTTTACATACATTCTCCATTCCTTCTTTGCAATAATTTCCTCTTCAACTCTCTTCATGGATCATTCACAATATTCGAATTTCTTCCCAAACTACAACTTCACTAACCAAGCTCAAAATGAAAATATGGGACCTCCACGCCCAATCATTCAACGTCCAAAAGTTCTACAAAATGAAGGGATGTAGGCTAATTTTGGTAGGCAATATATCATGCAACCAAATTATGGCATGCAATATCCATATAATCATCTTTATATGCCTTTTCGATATCAACCTATTCCTGGAAACAACTATGTTCCGGCCCCTATGAACACTGAACAAACTAGTGAGGCAAACACACCTTGTTTGCAATAGTGGATCAATTGATATCCCAGAATTTTTGACCCAAATATCTCTAGAAAATGTTGATGGGGATACCCCTAGTAGTTTTGTTGCTCCAGGCCCAACAATCTAAGAAGAAATCAAGTTGTGACTCTTGGAGCACGGAAGAGAACAAAGCTTTAATAAATAGTTAATTTCATGTTAGTCTTGATGGTGGGTTGGGGAGGAACCAAAAGGGTAACAATTTCTGAGGAAAAATTGCAGACTATTTTAATCAGAGCTTTGAAGGTGAGAGAAAGAGGACTCTAGTGCAGTGCAAAAGTATGTTGGTTACTATAGTAGAGCATGCAGAGTGAGATGCAGTGGTTGGTCTGATGATAACTACATAACCAAGGCTCTAGATCTAGAGTTGTACCAAGAGTCCGGTAGATTTTCCTTATTGGAAGAGTGGAAGTAGGTTCATGAGCAACCAGATATATGTCAGGCGAAAATGATTCTAAAGGTAGTGGATCAAAGAGAAAAGGTAGTGGTAATGATGTTGGATCCTCAACTCCTTCCCTTGTACGCCCAAATGGTAGGGATGCGACAAAGAGAAAAGTTAGATCTTCAACGAGCAAATCTTCGACTTCAAGAAAGACAAAGGTTGTCCTTCTTGAGGAGTTAGCTAATATCATCTCTTCTCGTGACGGCCTTGAACAAACTAGGTCTACTATTGCATGAGCTATGTTGCCGTGTTAGGAAGTTGGAGATGTTTATGTTCTTGAAGAACAAAGAAGAGTGTGATTTCTTACCAGATCTTACTGAAGGAAACATTCCCAAACTAGTTTGCTTGTTGTCTATTTTAATTTCGTATTGTATGTTTTATTTTTGAAATATGTGTTTTATTTTCGAATTGTGTGTCCGTGTGAATAATTTGTGGGTTGTGAAAGTATGTGTTCATTTCAATGATTTTGTTTGAATAAATTGTGGGTTGTGAAAGTGTATGTTCTTCATATCGAATTGTGTGTTCCAAACTGATAAGAACGTCCCCACCCCCACTACCTTCTGAATTGATATAACAACATCCAACCCTCGAGATTCCAAACCGATAAGAACGTCCCCCCACTACCTTTTGAATTGATAATGTAAACACCCAACCCTCGAGATTCCAAACCGATAAAAACGTCCCCACCCCCACTGCCTTCTGAATTGATAATGACAACACCCGACCCTCGAGATTCCAAAACGATAAGAACGTCCCCACCCCCACTACCTTCTGAATAGATACAACCATCGAGATTCCAAACAGATAAAAACGTTCCCCCGGGCACACACCTTCTGAATTAATAATGACCACACCCAACCCTCGAGATTCCAAACCGATCAGAACGTCCCCATCCTCCGCTGAAAAATTATACTTGGATTTGAAGACATTGCCAACCAAGTCGAGGCTATTAAATTTAGATGGTACCAAACTTCGAACATCTGCTAATCCAAGTCGTACAATAATTCGATTTAACTCGACTCATGTAAATGTTGTGCACACCAATCCTCTATTCGTGCCTTCTTGGTACACGTTGCTAAGCTCCGGAGCTTCTAAATCTCAGTCGATCACATAAATCTGTAAATCATTCATTATTCATTTCACCATCTTCATATTTCAAATTCCTTCGTATTCTTATTCTTGATCTATTATATTCTATTTTATCTCTGAAAATAACAACCTATAGATTCCGTATCTTCATAATAATAATAACAATAATAATCACATTATTATCATGGCTTCCTCGTCCGCCATTGCAACACTCAGTATCACCTCCGCAAAACCACCCAAATCTTCACTCTCCAGCCACCACCAAAACCTGCATTTTCCCGAATTACCCCTGCCACCTCACCGTCTTCCTTCCTTTAATCTTTATTGCAGATCGACTCGTTCTCGAGCTTCATCAGGTAACATGATCTTTTTCTTTCCTTTTTTTTTCGTTTCAGGTAACATAATCAATGCCATATACTTATGCATTTTCAGACTAATAAGATTTGATGGGCATTTTTTGTTACATATATTTACTATATATATAGTAAAAAGATTAAAAAATTTGTTTTTTTAGTGGTTAGTAAATTTTCGTTACCTCAATTGTTATTAATAACTTTGGTTTCGATCAAAATTATCATGTTAACGGTGTGCATATTCAGACTGAAACGATTGAATGGGCATTTTTAGTTTCACGTATTTACTATCTACATTTGTTTCTAAAGGTCGAAATTATAAAATTTTGTTACCATTTTATTGCCATTTATTCGATCTGAATCACAAGTTTGATGTTAAAATTGCATAGGGTGGGTTATTGTTTTGAACCATCTTTTGTAATGAAAGGTTTAACTACAAGGTTCTGATTCAATATAAAAGTGGTGACTCTATCCATTATCTTACAGGTATAAAAGCCCAGATTGCCACAATTGCACAACGTAGCGTCGAGTCTACAAAGATTGTGGATGGTCCTGCTGTTATTGTCACTGGTGCTTCTAGAGGAATCGGAAAAGCTGTTGCACTAGCTCTAGGAAAGGCTGGGTGCAAGGTTAGACAATTTTGACAACGATGTTGATAGTATGACTAAGATAGCATATGTTGTATAGGGACTCTGGTTTCATGATCATAAATAATTTTAAGTTCATGTTGAGAAAAGTATACAGTTAGTATACAACTGATACCATTTCTAAGTTAGTTACACTACATATAGTGAAGAATAAAAGAGTTAGACTGACAGGGAGGGAAGGGGATGTGAATTACAACAAATTTTTATGTGTCTGGTGTGAAGAGACGAGGAAAGGAGCGATCTCCTAAGGGGAGTTGTTTGTAGATGTTCTTACCACTTCCTACCAAACTCGTGCATCTTCACATCCTCCTTATGGTGACCTGCTTCGCCCTCTTTTCTATGCATAGATGAAGGCTAAAAGAACGATGTACGTCAACGTTGGATGAGGCCCCAAAATTCCCGCATGACATAAGAACTGTGTGATCAGAAGTCTTTTTTTGTTGTCTAAAGCTCTATATTTTTGCAAATAATGTTAATTACTATCTTAGCAGCTGCATGTTTTTCTTTGATCACTCGATATTGGATTTTTGCTTCAGGTCCTGGTAAATTATGCAAGGTCTTCTAAAGAAGCAGAAGAAGTTTGTAAAGAGGTAAGAAATCAGTATGCATTTCTTTTATAGTATGCAGCACATTTGAAAACCAGACATAACTGGTTATGTTTATGGCAGATTGAGATAAGTGGAGGTCAAGCTCTTACTTTTGGTGGTGATGTTTCAAAAGAAGCAGATGTAGAGTCAATGATCAGAACAGTGAGAAAACGATACCTAAACCAATTACATTCGTTAATGTTTGAGTATCGGCACTAATCCCTGATTGCAATAATGACCAGGCAACTGATGCTTGGGGAACAGTTGATGTGTTGATTAATAATGCAGGTAGTTGATCAGTTTAATCTCCCCTTTTTTGTATTATATATTTAGAGCTTGACAGAACTTGCAATATTGCAGGTATTACTAGGGATGGGTTGTTAATGAGAATGAAGACATCTCAATGGAGAGATGTCATTGATCTTAATCTCACTGGTGTTTTCTTATGTACTCAAGTCAGTATTTCAACTTAGAATTTCATTTTTTATGGTATGAACTCAGGATAACATTTGATTGCTCGAACTTTCAGGCAGCCGCCAAGCTTATGATGAAAAAGAAAAAGGTATATACGTCTACTCACTGGTTTATCAAACTGTATAGAAGATATTTTCCAATCTAAATGATAGTATTCAGCAAAACATTTAAGCTGGTGTCTTTCCCTCCAGTGTTTCAACATTTTTTGTTCATCCAATATTTTTGAGATGTCATCAGTAGCATTAAGTTAACATAAGTTCCAAAATTTGTAACAATCACCAGTACATTTTTTCTGTTTAGCTTAGAGGAATCAATGTTTTGATTGATGGTCGATATTACTATGTCCAGTTGTTTATATGATTATATCCCCTTCAAACTCATTTATTTCACCTTTTTTTCAGGGTAGGATAATCAATATTGCATCAGTGGTTGGTCTAACTGGAAATATAGGCCAAGCCAATTACAGTGCTGCAAAAGCAGGGGTTATTGGTTTTACGAAATCTGTGGCTAGGGAGTACGCCAGCAGAAACATCAATGTGAGATATGTTCATTACACAATCATAGGCACTTGATACCTGAAGTCAAATTTTAATAAACAACCAATGTCGCATTAACAGGTTAATGCAATTGCTCCTGGATTCATTGCGTCAGACATGACTGCTAAACTTGGTGGTGATATGGAACAAAAGATTCTGCAAACTATCCCACTGGGTGAGCTATTAGTGTAATTATACAATATTCAAATCTTGTTTATCTGTATGTGTGTCGTATGATACAATCAAGGGAAAACTTTATACTCTTTATGACTTTGAAAATTGACATAAATAAACTAAATTATAAGAACGGACTGCTTTTTGATATTCTGGTGAGAGAATATGGAAATAAGTACCGGGCATATGAAATTGAAACTGTCTTTTCTTTTATGATTAGTGCAATTCTTTCTCAAGAATCTGGTTTGGTCTCCTGAGTCTGACATCTATTTCAACCGTTCCACATAATATTAATCTAAGCTCTTTAATCCCGAGGTTGCTAATAGGCTTCACCTTTGTCATGCTTTACTTTTATATATATGCAATAAAAAACCTGACATTGTTAATTCTTTCCATGAGATCAGGACGATATGGCCAACCAGAAGAAATTGCTGGACTAGTAGAGTTTTTGGCACTTAATCCTGCAGCTGGTTACATCACTGGACAGGTTCTTAGTACATTTTACTTACATTCACTGTCCTCCAAGTCACTTGTTTTGTACCAAGCTCTAACTAAGTAGTATGAAAGGCTTGCTGCTTTCCAATTATTATACTCCCTCCGTCTCAATTGAATTTTGTGAGTTTGACATATTCTAGAATTTGAGATATCATTGAAGATATAAATGCAGTGATTGTTAGTGAGTTTAAATAAAACAGTTTGATGATTCAAACTCACTCCCCCTCCCCCTCCCCGCCGCCCAAAAAAAAGAAAAAGAAAAAGAAAACTAACGGATGGAATCTCAGATAAAACTCAAAGCATCATGTAAACATGAATCAATTCATGTGAAGAGGCTCGTGCCTAAGCGGGGAGGCTTACACCTTTAGTAATATGGAGGCTGTTTCTGAATTGACCCAAGAGTGGAGCGCAAACATTATCTACTATTTCACAATATTAGATAGGAAGTCTAGGTAGTGTGATGAGCCACTTTGGCTTATTCCATTATATCATAAGCGCAAGAGAATATGAAATCTTTGACTCCATAGGACATGGAAACACAAAAGTAACTCGAAACATAAGGCCAAAAATATTGTCATCCTCTTATCTTCTATATTGTCGTTTCTCTGCAGGTTCTTACCATTGATGGAGGGATGGTGATGTAAAAGTAGTTCGAGTGAGCTATACTGACGTCTTCAACCCAATGAAGATGCAGACAGACTCAGCTTTGCTTGCTAAGGCTCTGTATGCTTTTTGTATGCGAGTCTTCCAAAAGAGAAATTTTAAGAAACTTGAAATAAATTGAGTGATTTCGGGTTTTCTTGTGTTTTTGGTCTACGACATTAAGGATATAAAGTAAACGTAGTGCCCCTCATTCTGTAGCTAGTATTACTTTTTGGATACCCAGATATGCTGCATGACACTAAATCTTCACCACACATATTGTATATGTTTTGAACAATCATCTAAAGGATATCCCCTTCCTCTGGCTATTTTTTTAGTAGTTTCCTTGTAAGTTGTAATGGTATTCGAAGTTCATGGAGAGACTTTTGAGGTACAAATCGGACAAAAGTGGTTTGCGTTGCTGTCGATCAGAAATAAGAACTTGGAAATGGTAATTATATGCGTTGCAGAGAGCATGAAACTAGGATATATATTCCATAGGCTCGTACTTCTGTATCTTTCAATTCCTTAAGTTTTGAGAAGGCGGGAAACCAAGTTTGGTGGACGAAACATGACCATGAAACTAGAGCATAACTAACGGCTCTGAGGTAAGTCAGGCCTCCGTGTTGTAGATGATCATTGTTCACACCTTCAAGGAACTGAGATGGTCTCATGGTTGCCCGCAAAACATTAAAGCTTGTTTTTTCCCCCTTTGACTGGATATTGGAAGGAGCATCCTGACCTATTTAACTCAAAATTTTTCCAGAATGTGGAGGATTTTGCTTCAGCTATATATGTACTGTAATAGATACTCATTCTTTCGTCTCCCTAGATATGGATAGGCTACTGGGAATAGTATGATGAAGCTTTAGTAACCATTTATGTAGCCTTTGCATTGGATACATTTCATGTTAACAACACTAGCTTAATTAGTCGTTTGTCCCTAAACTCTCTTTTAATTTCCAATCAAGTTTCCGAGGTTGCACTTTTTATCGTGGTTGCCCTTAATCTATTTTTCTTGTTTTGTTCGCGACTTGGCGTGGCACCTATATGATTCATTTCTTGTCTGAAAGAAGTTCATTTAACATGAGGGTAAAGAAGGAATTATACAACTATTAAATCTGTGAGATGCATTTTATAACAATTTAACACGTGCGGCCATTTTCAATAATCACTATTGTAGAATTTTCAATTTTGCCCCTTATCTTCTCCGTCCTTTCTCACCTCGTCCCACCGGCCTTCCCCCAACTCCACGAGAAGCTTCTACTCATACAAAAAATGGATACAACATAACTACCAATCCTGAAGCAAGGAAAGTATATTAAATGAATTGGAATTCAAAAAGAACTGTGCACAAACTTCATTTTAATTGTCCGAAAAGGAAAAGATGTAAGAAGAAAAAGAATGAAGTAAAAAAAAAAAGGAATAGATCCATATAACCGGGGTATTGAACCCGACGTGAATCGAACACGCAACCTTCTGATCTGGAGTCAGACGCGCTACCATTGCGCCACGGATCCGGTTGAAATAATCAGGAATCAGAAACTAATCATTCTAACTCTCGTTAATTTCATCTACTATTTCTTTTCTTCTTGTTAATATTTAAGAATAGTGTCATAGTAGAAATTTGTACAACTATTATGGTTTGAAATCTTTTTCTACATAACAATATGGGTTAATGACATTAATTTTAACTTATTTTTTTTAGTTCATATTTATATTTTTTGATAATTATATATACTTTTACAAATATATTTTAAGTATATATATGACTTCTCTTGAGTTTCAAATATTTTACATTATTTATTAATTGTTACTACAATAATATTGATGAGACAATTCTTATTTTTATCCTTTTGAAACAACATTTGAAAAAAAGAAATGAATCATGGTTAGAAGATCTATATTTGCAAGTTGTCATTTCTTTTTGTCTACCATGTGCTTGTATTACTCGGGACATTCGCACCATATATCTCAAAACATTCTCGTATTTCAAATTTAGAATAAGGAGAAGGAAAAAAAAAATACCTATTAGTAATTCCTTTATTTATTTTCAATTATCCTTTTAATCTTAATTTTTGTTTCAAAATAATTGTACTTATGGAATAGAATAATGTGATTTTATATTTTTCAATGTACTTTTTGACTAAAATTTCTTATTAAGTTATCAATTAATTAATTATATGGTTTCAATTGATTGTCATTTTATCTTTTAAATATAATTTCAATTATTGTACTTTAACGCTAGTTATTATTTATATAATTGATGTAGAAACAACTAGAAAGACAGGGTAATGTTTTATAAAATTCATATACATTCTCCTGAGCCAAAGAGAGTAAGAGACTATATAACTGCGAAGGAAATTCCAGGCCAGGCTGTTCGAACCAAACGATGTCGTACAGAAGCAACACAACAACAAATGCATATGCCTAGTCAACAAATGCCCACTAAAAATGAGGTATTGAAACTTATTTTTATGTTCTTTCACTGATTTCAATGTTGATTTTGTTCTTTTTATTGATTTGCCTCATTAAGCTTGTGAATTTCTTTATTTTTTTGCAGATAAAGATTGATCTTTTCGATTTTTTTGAAGAAAGAAAATCTTACTTGTTGGTCAAAATTGGTCTAAGTTCATGAAAGATCAAAAGGGTATGCTGGATTTGCTTTGTTTCTTGATGAGAAGAGCATAGTTGAAGAAAAGGGCTTGTTAATTGAAAAAATCTTGCTGGGCTTTTTTCTTTATGGTAGTGGCTTATTGTTGGATTTGGGTTCAGATTCGAGTAGATAAAGTTCAGTTGATTTTGGTCAAATAGGGGAGAAGTTTAGCCTATTGGGTGATTACTGATTAGGGGCTTATTAGTATAGTGTTTATTGCAGCTTCTGCATATTCTTATTTGATCAAGGTCTCGAATTTGGTATTTTTTTGTGATGTTTAGTTAAGTTTATGGTGTTTGTTATTGTTGTTTCTTGGTAAAGAGTGTTTTCCTATGCGATTTGATTGATCGTAGTGGATCAACAGTGGAACTGTGTTAGTGAATCTGGAGAGTTCTATTTGTTTCTAGATGCTCATGTCAGTGGTACTCAATGAACTTTTGAACTTGGATTGTACTAAAAGAATCGAATAAGGATGGGAAGGTGGGTTCGTTTATTAGATTTGGTTGGATTTAGGTTGCCTGGTTGAATGTACTGGTTGTGTATGTTTGTTGGGGATTAGTTTTGGTGGAAGTATGATCAAACAGATATTTGGTAAGATTCCAAGAAAGCATTTGAATTCCAGTGGAAGTTCTCGTTCTACTTCTAGTTCAAATAGTTCAAAGAGAAGTGATGGAGCAAGTAAAAAGGTGGGGAGTTCAACTAATTCGGCTATAACAGCACCACCCTCTGTTTCTAGTTCAGGAAATAATATAGGAGACAAGTTTGATCATAATAGGAATCAGAGAATGAATGGAGAATTGATGCCTGCTTCTTATGAAGCTTTGCCGAGTTTTAGGGATGTTCCTAACTCTGAGAAGCCAAACTTGTTTATTAGGAAGCTCTATATGTGTTGTGTAGTTTTTGATTTCACAGATCCTACAAAAAATCTGAACGAAAAGGAAATCAAGCGACAAATGTTATTGGAACTGGTGGAGTATGTAACTTCTGCTAATGTAAAATACACCGAGAATGCAATGCAAGAAGTTATAAAGATGGTATCTGTAAATTTGTTCAGATCTCTGACTCCTCAGCCGCGAGAGAACAAAGTTTTAGAAGCCTTCGACTTGGAAGAAGAAGAACCAGCCATGGATCCTGCATGGTCCCACTTGCAGGTTGTTTATGAACTATTTTTGAGGTTTGTTGCATCTCCTGATACTGATGCGAAAACTGCTAAAAGATACATTGATCACTCATTTGTTCTTAAGCTGCTTGATCTTTTTGACTCTGAAGATCCCAGGGAGAGGGAGTACTTGAAGACGATCTTGCATCGGATTTATGGGAAATTTATGGTCCATCGTCCTTTTATCCGGAAATCCATCAACAATATATTTTACCGTTTCATTTTTGAGACTGAAAAACATAATGGAATTGCCGAGCTTCTTGAAATTTTAGGCAGTATTATAAATGGATTTGCTTTGCCACTTAAAGAAGAGCACAAACTGTTCCTCCTTCGAGCCTTAATTCCATTGCATAAACCGAAATGTTTAGCAATGTACCATCAACAGTTATCATACTCTATCACTCAGTTTGTGGAGAAAGACTGTAAGCTTGCTGATACAGTTATCAGGGGACTGTTGAAGTATTGGCCAGTTACCAATAGCACAAAGGAAGGTATGTTCCTGGGAGAGTTGGAGGAAGTTTTAGAAGCAACACAAGCCCCTGAGTTCCAACGCTGTATGGTGCCTCTATTTCAACAAATTGCTCGTTGCTTGAATAGCTTGCACTTTCAGGTATGGCTTATCTGCTTGGATTAAGTTGTGAAGTCTATGTGGTATACTTGTGTTTTCGGTATTCTAATCTTCTGATACTTGTATAATTGTTTTACAATCTTTCACTTTTAGGGATCATCCTTTATGTATTTCAATCTTTTTGTTGACTACTTAGACAATGCACAATCATATTGATGCATTGATTTCAGAAAAATATTGAATAGTGGTTTTAGTTTCTACGTTAGATGACTGAGCATTCTTTCGATTTTGCAAAATATGATACCATGTTAGTGTGATCTCGCTCTCTCTATAATAAGTTTATAGTTTTATTATTTGTGTAGGTTTTTGGTTTTCCATGGGTCCTTGCTCATTTTGTCTTTTATCCTCCAGCATCAGCAAGTCTTCTTTTCCTTAAGATAATCTGCTCTTTGCATCCGCTATTTTGGCAATGACCGCTAATCCTGTAAAGTAAACTGAACAGGCTGTTGATTGTTGACCTTTGGAAATGTCAGTTATTTTCGAACTCCAAATATTGATAATGGCACTTCCGTTTTAGTATAAAAGTGGATCCAAATTTACAAATAGATGGAGTGCCACTATCAACTTTTGGAGTGAAAAAGTCATTACCCTTTGGAAATTGTGGTCTATAATTATAGCATTATAACTTAGTTTAAGCTGTTGATTGCATAGAAGTATTCATATTATCATCACAAGCTGCCGGGTGCACAGTCAATGTCTGTGCGCATTAATATTTTGTTTAGTTAATATTAATTTATCCGAAAATAATGACCACAATAAATTTCGTCAATGACTTACATTAAACCAATGACCTAATGGTTAGGAGGTCTTCCAGTGACTTAGAGGTCCTGGAGTTCCATTTTCATTGTAAGGGGTGGTGGGGGGGTTTTAAAAGAAAAAAAAAACAAATGGAAGTAGTCAAATGAATTTAATTGATAAATATTCTAAAAAGAGTTATAAAAAAAACGAAATATAAGAATTATCTTTTATTTATCTCATATAATTAAGGATGGTTTTATCATTAAGTTTAGAGTGAAATATAACTACCAACTCAAAATAAGTTAAAAAATGAAAAAAAGGAGAGAGCGCCATGTGGCTTTTTAGGCATTATATATAGTGTTAGATAATATATTGATGCGCTATAAGATTTTTTCTTGCTCGTATTTTCATCACCATGTTACTCAATGATGCTCTAGTCACTAATTTCCCGACATTCCTTCTCAAAGCTATCAACATTGTGATCCTTATTTATTCTGCCTTGTAGCTCATTCTATCTCTAAAGTTATTGTAGTTCTGACTGCTTTCGTTTTGAGCATTTTATTAACTTGAAGTTGGGTTATGCACTTCACGCTTATAAGCAGTCGATAAAAGTTCATTTTTGTGACACCATATATTCTTTATTATTCCCTCTTTTGCTGTTTTCTGAGTTCTCTGTCCTTTCTTCCAATAGGTTGCAGAAAGGGCTTTATTTTTGTGGAACAGTGGTCACATCGAGAACCTGATCAAACAAAACCGCAAAGTTATACTTCCTATAATCTTCCCTGCACTGGAGATAAATGCACGACACCATTGGAATCAGGCAGTACACAGTTTGACCCTAAACGTACGCAAGATATTCTATGATCTAGATCCTGAGCTGTTCAAAGAGTGTTTGGCCAGATTTCAGGAAGATGAGGCGAAGGAAGAAGATGTCAAGAAGAGACGAGAAGCCATATGGAAACGCCTAGAAGATATTGCTACAAGAAATTCCACTAGTAATGAAGCCGCGCGTGTTCCTTATGCAGTTGCGCCTCCTATCTCTTGAGAGGAAAACGAAAGGTTTGTTTCTATGTATCTTTCATTTTTATTTCCTTTTTAACAATTTCTAGAGTATGCATTTGGGCATAAATGACAAGGGATCTCACGTTGTTGGCAATGTTCGTTGTTCTATGTATTAGTGGACACGCCTTGTGAACTCGACGAGTAGCTCGAAGGTTATAGTCTTCGATTTCAAAAAGAAAACTTGCATGCAAAACA